>JARHVA010002631.1:2070000-2180000 GCA_037957365.1 Torreya grandis | reverse complement strand
TAATAACATGCCCCTTTTAATATCTTATCTCCTCCATTATATTGATATATCTAGTCATCATAAAGGTTTAATGTGGTCCCATGATAACTTTACTCCCGATCAGAGATCGTCCACTTTTTGATGGTCACCCTCATGCTTACCTAAGATCATCCCTCTTATTTGTAACCAAGGTAAACTATACCTTTAGGCCATCCCTCTCATGAGTAATAGTGGTTATATATCCTTACATAGTGTCTCTCTGTTGAATGATGATGGATATCTATACCTACAATCTATCTCTCTCTTATGTCCTCATAACTAGTTTTCCCTACGCTATGTCTCATTCCTATGTCATAGTGGTGAGCGATGACTATAATATATCATATTATAATATTTTATTATCCCTCTCTATAATGACATTTATAGATCAAGGGCTTCCTCCTTATGTGCATCACCCTCCTCCTCACCCTACTCTTCACCCTAGCCATCATCTCCTCCAACATCAGGACCCTATCCTCCTTCTCCACTAGTAGTTATAGGGTGTCATCTCTACCACCAATAAATATACTTTAGATTCACCTAGGCATCATAAATTATTATAGGAATTGGTTTCTTCTCAAAAATTATATCCTCTTATAATGGTTATGGTAGTGGAAGTGGTACCTCTGTATCCTCTCATTTATATATGAAGAACACTTCAGGATCACCCTAAACCAAGTCAAACTACCATTACATGTGGTCAAAGGGTATCAAATCCAAATCATGCTCTTTCCTCCCATGTATCCATCTAAAATTTTGAAGGTAAAAAGTATGTGCTTTTAACCTCATCCATGATGGAAAACCCACATACAGTCTCCAAATGACCTCTCCATCCACCAATGTCTAACCATTATATGAACCATGCTACATCTCATACCACACCATCTACCCATAGAAGCTCCATATCTAACCTCCACCTCATGAAGCTAACTTTTAATTATGCTTGATGTCATGTGGCCCATGGTAATCAACTAGCCAAAAATTTGTGATATGCTCATAAGCCTAGTATTAAAGTAAGAAGCACACACTCATCCCATACCTCTTATGCACCTAGTAGCCCCAAATCTCACAATAAACCTATGTCCAAAGCATGGTTTCCATGCATATACTATCATATCCTTGTGATCTCAACTATTACACTAGTCAAAGCCCAAGGATATCTTCGACCACTCAAGTCTAGCAATGCATAATATGTGACTACTATCATCAACATCATCATGAATTTCTTCCTCTCTATGCCCAATCGATATAGATCCTTAAATTATAAGATCCCACCATGGTACTAAGCCTCTAATATATCTTTACCATATATTAGACCCATTTGTCTATTGATCTCATCACCATGAATCAGCTCAATCATTCTACCTTATATCAATAACTCAAGATCCTATGCACATACTCTAAGGTAATAGTTAGTTTTTTTGTCAGTAGCCAAAAAGTGTTGGTGGTTGTGTCCAATATTTTGATGGTGTCCACAAATATACTTATATCTTGAAGTACACAATGATAGTATCACATACCCCATAGATAATAGCCATCATGTGGGCCCAATCCTCACCCATCATATCTCTCTACAACTCCTTGATTAGTAGTGGAACTTGATCCCACATCATCAATATATCCCTAACCTATAAGGTTAGATCTTAAATTTAGTTAAATCTACACCTCAAGTAACCAACAAACATTCAACCTAATCTACCAAAGTTTTTTAACCTATCCCACCTATACACTTACCTAAGTTTGTTATTTCACATCTTCACCCACACCAAAAACCTTATTTAACTACCCATAGGCTCATTTTACTTACAAACAACCTTTGATACTCACTTTCAAGTCTTCCAACCTACCCTTTACACTTTCACACTCTACCCATCTTAAGATTTACACCCTTTTTACCTTACCCTAACAACCTACTTAACCAAGCAAACTAAACATCACACTCTTACACCTTTTTCAAACCCATACATCTTTAAAACTCATCAAAAAAACATTCAAAACATTTTAAAATTACCTATTTTTACCCCTCTGGCATTAAAATTAGGACCGATGGTAGCCATTGGTTGACTAATACCAGTTCCTTATTGACTAGTTTTAGATGAGCCTCGACTGACATTAGTCACTATCACCTTAGGAATGAAGTTTATAACCCTTAATTTTCTCCCAAAACCACTAATTTCTCTTCAACAACACTTCTCTCCTACCAAAAACCCTCTAAATAACATCCCCACTACCCGACCTTCTATATCTAAACAAAAACATTAAAATCCCAAAATAATTTCAAAACAAACCCACTTACCTCATCTCACAACTATCTTCATAGTGGTACCCTCCTCTCAATTTATGCTTTCCTAATTGTAGCTTGACCTCCACCTAGTGCTTATCCTCAACCTAGTTGCATGGTTAGTATCTCCATCCAATCTAGTCCTCACACTCTATCTCACCCATTTCCCTAACAACCACTCTCATAATGCCACAAAAGATAAACTCTCCCCTCAACCACTTGCACTCCACAAGATTACCTATCATAATAACACACTATTAAAAAAGCTTCTTTGACACCAATGATTCTCACACTAAACAAAATGAAAATAAAAACAAAATAAATTGACCTTTTAGTCAGTGGCCCCCCTTTTCTAGGGTTTATTTGATGACTGTTATCAGTCACCTCTCATTAGGATGATTGGTATCAATCATTCCTACCTTGGGACAACTGACATTGGTAACATATATTAGGGTTTTTTCCCTAAACCCCACCCCAAACTACATAAACCTTAGTTCCTTTTCACACGAAATGGATCCCTTTACAATATAGCACCACCACAAACTTTTCATCACTCATCAAATAAATATTAGAGATTACCTTATTCTTCTCCAAATCCTACAACCAATTTACCTCAAATTGGTCACTCTTTCCAACCATTCACAATTTTTTGCACCAACCTTGCCTTAGTCACCTTGACCACATAGACTACCTTTCCATTCTTGATAACCTTACACACATGTGCTACTTTATACCCAACCCTTTAGGTGCATTGGATCATGAACACTTGTAGTCCCACTACCGATGATCATTTTGTCTTCTTAGGATCATATCATACTTTTAGATCCCTACAAACATGAATACCTCAAATAAGAGACTTAACTTTATAGGTATAACCCATATCATCTAATCCTAATTCTATGGTCTATTTCACCTATCACTTATTCTTCTAATTGCAACCTTATTTATCATTTTGTTCAACCATGGAAACCTCATCTAGGTGTAATTTATGATATCTCACTTTATTGCATTTTATGCACCCTTTCACGTTTACAAGCCTAACCACCCAACCAACAATGTCACCAACTAATCCACTTGTCAAACTTGAACCCAACTTCATTTTCACCTAATAATTTCCTAATTTTATGGGGAACACCTCCTCCCACACTTGGGGAATCCAACCTTCTACTAAATCCTTAGTTTTTACTTTGCATCTTGTTGATGCAAATTATGTAACAAAAAAGGGAAAATGTAGACACTATAAAACTGCACCAATGGTTCTAGATGTCTTAACACACCTTTTCTACCCCCTTGGCCCCCCTTAGGTTATAAAAATTCTTAACCCCCTTAAAACACCCATTTACCCCTACCTACATTTATCTAAATTAATTAATTAATTAATTAATTAATTAATTAATTAATTAAGCTAATCAAATTTTATTTACACTTCACCCTAACCAAACCCATGTCTAACGTAGTGACACGTGCCTTAAGACCATTTCCTACCCTATAATTTAAGTCCTAACCTCCAATACTATTTCTACCCTCATGACCATACGTACTTAAATGAGCTCAGTCTATTTATAATGGTCTTAATTACCAAAATTAAGTGCAAAACACTATTTTTTATAGAGTTGGATAATTAATACCTTGATCGATGCCAGTCATCCCTTGATCGATGTCAGTTGACTAAGACTGGCATTGGCTACTTAAATATAGTCCATGGCCTTTGCTCAAGAGATTGAATCATTTTGAGCAAGAACCAAACTCTTGTGCACACTAAAGCTATCTAGTAAACCAAAAAACTAGTCCAAATATGAAGAAGTGTTTCATCACCTCAAGACTAAGGATTCAAGCACTGTTACTTTGTCCATTTTGTTCTAGGATTACAACTAGCTCTCACTCAAATTCAAATCATATTTAGGATAGAAAATCCATAACAGCTAATTATTCTATGCATTTTATAAGTTTAGTATTTTGTTATGGTTGTTTATTGCTTTCACCCCTTTTAATCTCTCCCCACACTCTCTTTTGTGTTGGAGTTCTGCAACTCCAACACCCCTTTTTCACCAAATTCCCACTAACCATTCCTAATATTTGGAGTGTTATACCTTTGTGTTTAATATCCCTGAGTCTTCATTATGACTTTATGACCATAAAAAACTTTCAAATATCTCACAAACCCCTTGCAACTAGCCCAAAACCCATTTTGCCCAAAAGCTAAAATTGTGACAATACATAATGACTGAAAATAGTTACTTTAACATAATGTAATAAAATAATTTTCAACAAAAATGGTTGATTCAACAAAATGACATTAACGTATGTAAAATAAATGCTAAATTGGTAAAGTGTAGTTCAGATTGTTGTTTCCAACTATGTGTTATGATAGGGGTTGAGAAACAAAGCTTTGGGTTGAAGTTGATAAGTAATTTTAACTTGTTATTTTAGTAAAATACAATTACATACAGACCAATGTTAGTCAAGGATGATCGACATCAGTCTCTATGTAATTGTATTTTCTTAAAATAATAGGTTAAGCCCCTGTCACAACACAAAGTTAGAAATAACAATCCAAACTACACTTTATCACTTTAGCATTTATTTTGCATAAGTTAATGTCATTTTGTTTAAGAAATAATTTTTATTGAAAAGCATTTTATTACATTGTGTTAAAGTACTTTTCATTCCTTTATGCAAATAATTATTATCAACATTCTTTAGAACTTAATTTGTTAAAATGAGTGGATTTACAACCTTCTAAGGAAGTCTTTTACTTATTGGATCTATCACTTACTATGTAATCCACCCTTCAATATTATTAATCAATAATGTTTATAGTCTTATTCTTATTACAGGTCACTCTTCTCTAGCCAAAGAGGATTACTTCACATTGTCTGGATCATGGAGTGCACAAACACATCCATGTTCATCTACACCTTCTCCCTTTATTTATTTTTACTTGTTTTCAAAAATAAAAATATAATGATGTAAAAATATAATGAATGCCCACTTTAGAAGAATTTTTATTTTCATATTATCAAGATGATGTGTTATCAAATAAAATGATATTAATAATAATTCAAAAGCATTATCAATTTAAAGAAGTTATCATTATTTTATTATAGGAAAAATAATTGTATAAGTTAATTAGTATCAATTATAATGACCAATTGGGTAATTACAACATTAATGACTACATGATATAATGTTTTTAACACACACACACACACACACACACACACACACACACACACACACACACACACACACACACACACACACACACACACACACACACACACACACACACACACACACACACACACACACACACACACACACACACACACACACACACGTGTGTGTGTGTGTGTGTGTGTGTGTGTGTGTGTGTGTGTGTGTGTGTGTGTATGCATGTGTGTGTGTGTGTGTGTGTGTGTGTATACATGTGTGTGTATGCATATAGACATGTGTGTTTATTGATATATAATTTAGAATAAATACCCTAAATCTATATCATTTAGAATAAATACCATAATAGATGAATAACGTCCACTAATTTTTATAGATCCTATTCTAAAAATATATATTAATATGTTAAAAAGAACCAAAACTTTGAATACTAAATCTTAGTAAAATTCTTATGACAAATAAATAATTACCAAGTTAAATCAAATCTACATCGATACTTATCATTTAATAGAAAATTTATGTTCAAAAATTATAGTGTGTAATTAATAACTAATAGTCGATGTTTGAATTTTATATTTATACTTATATTAATGTTGTATATATATGTGGTAATTATAATTTTAAAATATTTTAAACAAAAAATATACATTGGTAATGTATATCTATTTAATTCAACTATTAATAGTAAAATTTATTTATACACTAACTTGATGATGATAGCCTAGTAGTGAATTCGCTGAGTGGTAGAAGTGGGAGGTCTCAGGGTCCATTCCCTGAGATGACCACTCTCTAGTATCGTTACACACACACACACACACACACACACACACACACACACACACACACACACACACACACACACACACACACACACACACACACACACACACACACACACACATATACATACATATGTATAAATATATATATATATATATACATATATACGTACATATATATATACATATATATATGCATAGATACATACATACATGTATGTATATGTATGTGCATACATGTATATATATATATATATATATATACATACTTACATGTATGTATATGTATGTGGATATATGTGTGTGTGTGTGTGTATACATATGTGTGTATGCATATATACATGTGTGTTTATTGATATATATCATTTAGGATAAATACCCTAAATCTATATCATTTAGAATAAATACCATAATAGATGAATAAGTTGTACTAATTTTTATAGATCCTATTTTAAAAATATATATTAATATGTAAAAAGAACCAAAACTCTGAATACTAAATCTTAGTAAAATACTTATGACAAATAAAAAATTACCAATTTAAATCAAATCTACATTGAAATTTATCATTTAATGGAAAATTTATGTTTAAAAAATGTAGTGTGTCCTTAACAACTAATAGTCTACATTCAAATTTTATATTTTGTACTTATCTTAATGTTTTATGTATACATGGTAATTGTAATTTTAAAAACTTTAAAATTAAATATATGTGTTAGTAATGTATATATATTTAATTCAACTATAAATATTAAAATTTATTTGTACACTAACCTGACGATGATAGCCTTACGGTGAATAAGGTTAGTGGTAGAACTGGGAGGTCTCAGGGTTCATTCCCTAGGATGACCACTCTCTAGTATTGTTCCCACATTAAGATACAATAGGTTATTCATGATTAATATCCAATGTAATGGATTGCTGGATCAATTTTTAATATGGTGGGGCTCGACATGTGGCTTGAAACCTATGTTTAATGTGACAAGGCAAGTCCACATCCCATGGCTAGGAATACTATTCACCATCAATTTGGGAATTCTAGATATAAAAATGTTTACACCCAAAGCTTATCCTGACAATGATAGCCTAGTAGTGAGTGAACTGAGTGTTAGAAGTGGGAGGTCTTAAGGTTTATTCCTAGGATGACCATTCTCTAGCATCATTCCCACACTAAGCTAAAGCAAGTTATTCATGAAAAGTATCTGATGCAATGAAATACTAGATTAATTTTCAATGCAATGGGGGTCAATATGTGGATTAAAACCTATGTTTAATATGATGAGTCAAGACCACAGTCTATGGCTATGAATACTATTCACCACTGGTTTGGGTATTCTAGTTATAAAAAATTATATGGTTTTGACTCTATTAAAAAAAGTTTTTTGCCCAATATTTTTGCTCGCTAATGAGTTAGTGTCATGTTTAAAGGCATTGATATGTGAGGTAAAAATGGAATGGTTTCCTCCCCCTCCTAAAATGTAAAATCAATATGTGCTATCTAGGATTGTGTGGGATCAATCATTTGAGTTGCATCAAAGAATGAGGTTTATGGTACCACTAATGAAGTAGAGGCACAAAATCTTGTCTTGGGTTTGGACATCTTAACACACTATAAGATTGAATGAGTCATTATTGATGGTGAATCCAAGGTGATTATCTAAGCCTAAAGGAATAAGAAATCTAGATCTTGGAGTATCAATAACATCTTAAATCATGTTTGGAGCTTATAGAATAATTTGGTAGGAAAATTGGCCAATAAATGATTGGATAAAATTGAATAAATAATTATTTATAATTATTATAATAGTTAGAGATGTGAAAGGACTTTGTCTTTATGAGGGCACTTGGGGAGGAAAAACTATTCATGATGATCATGTCATCTTTTATTGGCTCTAAATTAGCATCGGTAGGTTCACTCCACATGTGTGTAAATATCACATGTGTGTAGTGGATTTTGAATTCACTATATGGTTTAGCCCTCCCCCATGCCATGATATTATCTAGTTAGGTAGCTGGTAACTTTAAACACCATGGATTGCATGCTCTAGGTGGCACTTAGTGAACCACTGTTGTATGTTGAAGCTTCTAAGAGGGAATTGGTATTTACATGGTGAGTAATGGATCCATAGTTAAAATGAATTTACATAGTTAAATATGGAAGAGATATGGAGGAAATTAAAGAGGTTATTGGTCAGGTTGCTTTGGATAACAGCTTCAGAGTGAAATTTAATTCCATATTAGCATTAGTGTTCATCAAGAACCTCTTCTTTGTCTTGAAAGACAAACAAAAAATCATGGAAGTGGCAAGCATAATTATTCGACCTAGTTTTTGGGTTGTTTTGGTAGAAGTGGTAGAGGTATTTGATCTGGGTGGCCAACATTAACTCCCTTTCTCTACTCAAAATTATGTAGGTTTAATACCGTTATCGACTTTTTATGAGCTGGAGGTAAAGTTTTTTTAAATGGTGGAGCATTTAGATTTCTTAAATATTTTCCTAAAGAAACATGGCATAGAGGGGAACTTTATTATATAATTTTACCTAGGTGATATGAGAGCACCTATGGCCTTGGTGCTAATGGCCCTTAGTTGGATAAATTCCTCCAAGTTGGTGGTTGTAGTCAAATCCCTATTAAGTCTTTTCAGGGGGCCACTCCAACATCCACAATCATCACCTCTAGGAATGGGTGAGACAAATAACACCATGACATGTGATTACAACCCACATGTACTCTCATTTGGATGGCATGAAAACAATGTTATGCATTGGGGGGTTTTGATGAAGAGACAAGTAGGTAGGTTAAGGATCTAGAGGTGGAAGGTGAATGACTCATGTGCTACTAGATCTAGATATGTTCAGAATGATGGTGAAATTGAAGTAGAGGTGATCTTGGTAGGACATGTCATAGATTAAGTACAAGCTACCTTGATGGTTGTTGGATGCCCCAGATATGGTAGCGGTGGCACCCTGTGGGAGGTTATGGTTACCCTTTGGGGTGTTTGGGTTCTAGTTATTTTTATGCCTTTAGAGGCTTATCTTTATATAGGTTTTTGTTAAATTTGGTGTTTTTTTTCCTCATATTATCCCATTTTTTTTAAATTTTCTCTATTTTGATTAATAAAATGGTGAGGGTACCCACAACCCTCATATCATCTTTCAAAAAAAATATTTGTACACTTAGTAATTTTTGTATTAATGTATTAATCTAAATTTGGTCATGAATATTTGATCACATGCCTAATTTATTCTCTTTTACCAATAATTTATATGTTCACTTGATTGACATTTATTTCACTGATTACACCTATCCTAAGCACAATAAAATATCTAATTATATTCCAATGCCATCCATTATCACCTACATAATTGATCTTAGAGATGAAAACAACTTTATACATATGTATGTCTTGACTCAGACCTAACATTTTATACCTTTCTTGAAGGGATAGGAGTGCTTAATAGGATAATAATGTCCAACATTCCTATCCCTATTTATGATTATGTCCTTCCCTTATAAATTGTCAAAATTCAAAAATGAAGTATCCTAGGGTTATTATATATATTATTAAATTCTTCAACATGTATTTTTTCCTCTTCAATCACTATAAAATCACATTCAATTGTTTCATTTCAATCATCTTGGAAAGATTATCAATCTTATCACAAGATCTTATTCACACAAGTGCATAAAATACAAATTAAAAAACCTATTCATTCTAAATTATCTTACAAGTACTTCAAGTAGTCATGAGCCAAGTCTAAATTTAATCTTCTATAGCCCTAGCCCGTATGATAAAGTATTAAATCTAATTCTATATGCATTCATATAGTGAAATGAGAAAATTTTCATAAAGCACTTAAGTGGGAAAACTACATGGAGGTTTGATCCCTCTTCAAAGCATTTGTATGTAGGTAGTGCTCAGCATAATTAGGTGTTGATATGTAGCACAACTTTAATTATAACCCATTTTTATTATTTCACATCCATTTATCTCCTTGTAGAACAAATTAGGGTTTTGAGCTTCAATAACACATTTATTTGGTCTCATGTTGATAACATAAGGTAAATTTATTATAAATAGACATATGCCCAAGACTATGTCCTATTTTCTAGTGTTATGAAAATGGATAGAAATGCTAGCTAAGAACAATAATGGTGATCAATATTAACCCTACTAGGTTTTCTTATTTTTAAAGAGTTTAAATGTCATCTTCTAGGATGATTCAAGTTTTTCATCTTCATAATTTTTTTGCATTTTTACAATCAGCCAAATGCATCAAAAATATAAGTACATCTCTCTTTTTCATTTTTAGGTTTGTTTGTATTCATTTTGTTTCATTAATTTCAATTTATTCCTTTCATTTTCATGTTTGTAAGTGTATTTAATGAACCCTAATTTATTCAATTCAATTTATCTAATTAGGATTTATTGTAACATATTAATTCAAATTTAGATCAAATATTTGGGAAATATAATGTGAATTGAGCACACAACTTTGAAATAAAAAATTCGCTAGGATTTGATTGCATGACATATGCATATCTTAGACTATGTTTTCTAATTATGTGTTCCATAGATGGTTTTTACTTGTAAAAATTAGATTATAATTTTGCTTATCTATTATGTTTTCCCTTATCCCTTATGTGAGACTCTTGGATTGATGCATCTCTATGATATCTTGTGTGGTGTGTAACATTTGAACATGTCCTTGATGTGTCCCTTGCCCTTATGTGTGGTGTGTGAAATTTGAACATGTCCTTGCTTTGGCCCTTGGAAATTTTTTTGTGGAAAATTTAAACATGTCTCTTTTTTGTGATGTTTATCATGTCTATGCATGTTATTTGGGACATTATAACATGTTTTATCAATTTTCCTTTGGCCCATCTATGTTAATTTTATATAATTTTTATTTTTTTTATGTGTGTTTATTGAGCTTGATGAGTTTGATAATTATCATAATCCATATAAGGACTATTTTAGATAATATGGATTTATCAACAGTCCAAATTTTCAAAAACTATCAAAAATAAATTGTACTGTATCAAGGTCAAATTGGTCTCTATCAAGATTAAGTTGGATTTATTACAAATAAATCACATCTATCTAATGTATTTATAATAAGTAAAAATTATTTAAAATGATCATAAATAATTAATAGTTCAAAACTATCATAAATAAATTGGACTTCATCAAGAATAATTTAGACTTATTACAAATAAATCACATCTATACAATATATTTGCATTAAGTCCAAATTATTTAAAATAATCCAAAACAATTAAAAATATAATCTAAAATCTGTAAATTCTAAGATTCCAACACAAAAAATAATTACAAATAAATCTCATCTATCTAAATATTAAAAATAGTCAAAATTTATTGGTCATTCAAACTGGTTCATAGACCATGCATTTATAGATATTAAGACTTCAAGATTTATTATTAAGGAAAAATAATTCATACATCAACTAGGTACTCAGAAGATATGTGATTTAAAACACATGGGATGATTGGGATACCATGTGTCATTAGTTGATTGGATCATGAACTATCTGTTTAATCTAAAATAGGTGACATCCTCACGACCATTAAAGTTTATCTCATATTTGTGTACATGCCACATGTCGATCATGGGTGTTCTATTATTATATTATTAATATAATCTCCCACATAGTTGAATTACTGAGATTATGATGCCTGTTTTAACCTTAGGTTATCTCACTATTTGGGACTTTTATTTAGACTAGTCATCTTTATGCATAGTCGAGTCATTAATATTGTGCCACATGGCATAATCTTAGGTGCTTGTAAAAAGTGTAATTTGAAAAACTAAAAAGATTAATACCATTTTTTGATACGCAAATGCTAAATAACAAATCTTGACATGCAAGTGGGGCATTCTAAGGTGTAAACCCCAAAGAGATTTCTGTAAACATAAGAATGCTAACATGTATTTTATAATGCACAAAATCTGAAGTGTAAATTTTAATGTGTAAATTATGAATACCATTTGCCAAAGAACATTTTGAAGGATGCAAAATTTGAAGTTTAATTTGAAAAACCAAAAAGTTGAAGAGGTTTTCATGATTCAAAAAATTCAATCTAGATATTTGGAATATGCAAAATCCAAAGACCATTTTGAATCATAAAAATGCAAAGTGGACATTCCAACAGTCAAATGTTATTAAGTAGATGCATAGTTACTAAATTATTGAATTGTTGTAATAGAAAATATAAAACTCAAATGTCGAAGTGTATTTTACAATACCCAAAATGTAAAGTGCCACAAAAAATAAATAAAATAATAAAACATTATACATTCTCAAAAATTGGACTAAATTTTGAAAAAAACATTCATATTTCTCATTTCAAAATTAAGGAAACGCCATTTCAAATTTTCCAATCCTTTTATCACTATTTTTGATAGTGCCTAGTGGGATAATGCATTCAAATAGTCTATTACAATGCCTTTCAAAAAATTAGTGAGAACAAGTGTATGACCTCTCTAATTTTTATTTGGTTTCCAATCCTAGATGATACTATCTATGGGTATGGATGGTAAAGATGTGTCAGTTGGGTTTGGGTTCCATTTCTCGTCCAAGAAGCCTGAATAAATTTTTACTTCTTCTGTATATTTTTTCGCTGCATATACTAGGATGAACCAAGCTACAATGACCCTTCATTATATATCCCCATTTATTTATAGTGTCTCAATATTGATTTTAGCTCAACAACCCATACTATGTAGTCCACTCATGTATAATCATCAAGTTTGAGAGTAACATATCTTTGATTTGCACATCTTGAGCTAGATCAAATGCATTTTTTGTTGTTTTGATTATTAGACCAACATATGTATCTGTAGATGTCACTCCAAAATCAGGGGTCCTATCATGAACCATTTTGTGTATATCTCTATGCAGGGGTATGTCATGGCAATTTCTAGGCCAAAAATCTATTATACACTCAACTTCAGAAGGGAACATGTCTTCTTTCATTATGTCATTTATGTTTTGGCTTCCATTTACTATTTTTGGTCAAAACAAATTCATTGAAATATTGTACATACTTATTCAAGTTATATTTAATCTCTTTTTCACTCTTTTTTATAATTCTATCTAAGGCTTTTGTAATAATGGAATCTTGAGACATTTCTCAATTTTTCAAGTCATTGAAATATATTTTTATCAGATTATCTTCTAGAACATTTGGCTCACTGTTTTATTTTTTTCCCCATAATGTAATTTGGAGGGACCAATTTCTATTTCTTATAGAGTTTCTACAACACATAATGGACTGACCTTGTTCCATGCATAAAAGAAAGTATTGACTTTTTGTCCAGCCTAATATTTCATTTCTTCCATTTAGCTAGTAACTATTAATATAGTCTTTGAAATCCACTACCTCTTCAATCAAATATGGCATGAAGTTTCTTGTATTTTCACACATCTTATAATTATCCATCATCTCTTCCACACTCCATACATCTTTCCTCTTTATACATTCAGACATGTTTCCAAATGTGTCATCAATGTCCTCATGGGTATGTCCTATGGGGACAAATCCAACCTCGACATTGAGAAAAACACCTTTGTAGACAAGGAAAGATAAATATTGAAACACATACCTATACAAAAAAACATGATTTTGTGAATTTGTAAATGTAACATTAGTTCAATATAAGGTTTGAAACTTTTTAAATATAATTATGGATGGAAGTACATGTTCTTATTATCCCCAAAATAGTTGTCTAGTTGAAGGTATAGCTTGGAAAGAATTTTCTTGAAGGCACAAATTGGTTGTGCTTCTTATCTATATTGTTTGCATTCAAGGTATCATTTTTTAGACAAAATTTCATCATACAATGGATATTTTCAAGATCCAAGTTTATATAGTAAATATCCATAAGTATATGGCATTATTGTTTCTATATCCTTGAAGCACTTATTTAATGAGGTGATAGTAAAGTTAGACCCTTCAAGAATGTATAGTAAAAAAAATGCCCATATCTGCCTACACTATGACCATGTGTTATAATCCTTACCATTGACAATTCAAATATTCTATAGGTAACTACTTTGTTTTTTGTCATTGTCCTCAACACAAATGTTTTTTGACATTCTAGCTTGTCATAAATGACATTGAGGCATCTTTTAGGGTATTGCTCTGACATTATTTTATGTGTATAATACATTTATCTTGAAAAAATTATTTGATTTGAGTACATCACAAATTCTTAATTGATATGATCTTACTGATCTCTAGAGAAGGACCCAAAGCATTTTTTTTAAGTCAATAAGATGCATGTTTTGTACCTAGTGAAGTCATCAAACATGGCAATGGTCACATCATGAAAATTAGTTCTCAACATCCTATTAGTTTTTGGTTGGGATATTGACTCATATTCCATTTTTTTAGTTATGTATTGATGTGGTGCCTCATATATTTTTGAGTTAAATATGCTAGAAGATGTCAAACATTTTCTCGTGAGCTATCTATATCTACTTGGCATGTTAGTCATGGAGAAACATCTGCAAAATCATCTACCAATTGGTCCAACAAATCTTTAGTTGACTTTGCCTTCTTTTATGGATTTTATCAAAATAACGTTGCATGGAATGTATTTTTTCCCCCATTTTTGTGACAATTTTTATTGTCAAAAAAACTACTTCTCTTCAATTCATATATTTTAATCCAAGCTTCCAAATAGATCCATGTACCCTAGAAATAAATGGTAGTTTTTTTTATTTTCCTTAAATAAACCAGTAAAAAGGGAATCCAAGACATGTTTCCTCCTATCTATTATGGTGGAGTCAAGAAACTTTATCCTTATAGATTTTAGAATCTCAAATGACAATCTTGACTGAAAACATTTTTGGGTGTAACATTTATCCATATACGTTGTTGAAATCTCACTATTTATGCTTTCATCAAACTCCACTTAGCTGAGTGAAGTGTTTGGTTAATTTATTTTTTAACCTAAGTATTTTTAGGCACAAGTTAATTTTTTTGGATGCCTTTACACTAGGAATGCTGAGTAAGGAGTGACTTCATTATCCACTACATCCCAAACATTTCCAATTTCTTTCTCCTTTGATGTCATGTATGGTAAATTGATTTTTCTAAAAGTCTTTATGTCCACTATTTTGTTGGAAGGCCATCTAATGATATATGTTTTAGTTACCTCTATACTACAAGTCTCACAATGTTATATAACTTTCCTTATGTAAATTCCCAATTCATGTTCTAGCATTGGGATAGGAATGTAGCCAAAAAATATCCCCTAGTTGTGCAAATTCAACATAACCAAAAGCAATTTTTTCGTAATTTCTAAGAGCTATAAATTTTTGCAACAAATTCACCCTTTTCCCAAGAAAGGGTTTTCTTAGGATTTTAAATGTGGTAGGATCATCGATATATCAAACAAATGAATCCAAACAAGGGTTTTCTTGTTGCAATAGTTGTATATGTAGAATTGAACTCAAATTATTTTATCTTTTTTCCATGTCATTATCTATATAAAACTCATTTGTGATATGTTACATAATTATTGTGCTCCATATAGTAAAATTATTAACTACATCCCCCAAATTATCCACAAAAGCTAAAGGAAATGGAAGTAGTAGATTTAGATCAAAAGCTCTAGTCACATTAACACTTATACATTCAATAGGTATTTCCTCATTATGGCATGTGGAAGTGAGATTTATGGGTTCCAGAGGTTTAGCATCTAGACCTACCACTTTATGTATTCTTCTTCAATCAATGACCTTACCATTATCTATGAAAGAAATATAATCTCCATAGTGGAAAGCCATTGATGTATGATTTTTTAGCCTAGACATTTGTAAAAGACAAGAGAAGAATTGTTAATCAGGTTGTTTATAAAATCAGTCCAATTTATACCTATATTTAGGAGATAAAGCTATATTTATACCATAACATAAGCATAGAGATATGTTAAAACCTAAAAATGTTAAAAAGATAATTTATAAAAAAAAATCAACGACACAGTTTACGTCAATCCAAAAACATAATAGCTTTTAATATCATATATTTCATTATTCAATTCTTGCTTCATCCTATTTTGAAGGTATCTCATAGGAGATACATTTCAAAAAATGCATCAGAGTGGAATAGCCACATAGAGAAAAATAGCTAATTAAGTTAATATTCAATCATGTGTGTTATTAACATATAAAATGATATTGAGCAATGGAGGTTTTGAGCGAAAATATTGAAAATGATTAGATTCTTATATTTTGGGTTCTTTTATGTGATTTTAACATCTATTGTAGACTTGAAAGTTTAAAGGTATATCTTACGATATAAATTTCAAACATGTGTATGGGTACCCTTGAAGGTTTAAAGGCAGTACTAGGTGATACCATAAAGGGCCTTGTAATACATTTAAGGGTACCCATAGAATTAAGCTTAAGACTTCATTTCTCAATAGTCAACGACATGTGGCATGCACATGGGAACTCACAACATTTCAACACTCAAAAAAATATTGCAAGTTCACTAGGAAAGTGACTCTTCCTGATTATGCCAAGTATTTCCATCCCATTTACCCAGAGACTAATAGATTGAACTCAATGTACAAAATCTTAGAGGTATGTAAGAAACATTATGATGATGCATGTTTCCCTCTGAACTACTTCTAGAATTATTATAAAAAATGGGGCCCACTTCCCTCAGCCAATGGCATGCCTTTTCTTTTAATAATAAATCCCTTATTTCTTTATGAGCATCATGATGACATGTGTCATCAACAAAAGGGTTCAAGACCTAGCTAAAAATGAAGAAGGGGAACCTGAGAAAATGGAGGTTGATACACCACCTATCAAATTTGCAGAGCACATCCATGATAAAAGGTTAACTATCTTAAAACTTCAAAATGTGGATTACGATCCATAGTTCCTAGCAACTTGTAGGGGAATCCACCTGTTTATGGAAGAACCCAAAATTTTTAGTTTCATAGACCTATTGATGCAACACTATAAAAGGGGTGAGGCCCAACAAACTTACAACTTTTGAAGAGCAAACTTAAAAGGCATCCACTCTTCCTCCTTAGGCTAAGTTTTTTCTTCAGGGCTTTGAAGGCTCTATCTATATCAATTACACCCTTGAAAGAGATGCCACTTAAGCCTTTCACTACCACTTACATCTAGAACTCAAGCTCTACAATAAGATACAAATTTGTCTCCACTTTGGAGATGTTTGGTGTTTGATCAAGAGCCACAAAAATAGTCTAGTCATTCTACTTTTTGATCATGAAATCTTTTATCTTGTCCTCTAAGAGGACTATGTTGTCTAAAAGGAATGGTGAAGGGAGTCCTAACTAGACCAGTTGCATAATATGCCCCTTCATATCTTGAACCACCTTCTCTAAGGCATCTAGAAATGCCTAGTATTTTGATGTTACCATGTTATAGATCAAAAATTCATTCACCTTCACTATCATTTTCCTTCTAGCAACCACCATTACTACATAAAACATCTCATCCATCATGTTATACATCTTTTGGATAAGGAACTATGAACCCTAAACCTTAGGTGATACAAAGGTAAGGACCTAGTCCACAGACATGCTCACCTATGCACTCAATCATTATGAGTTTATGATGAACCCAAGTGTTAGATTTAATTTTATAGTCATGATCTTTATTCTCTTATAGTAAGATACATAAAAACACTTTCAATAAACTATAGAGTGGAAATTTCCATCACAATGGGCATGATCACCTCTTTTCTGTATACTAGTTCATATGGGGCAATCTTTAAAATCTACTTTGGAGTAATTCAATCAACTCATAGAGAAATTTTGAGATGCATATGCTACTCCTACTACTGATTGGTGTCCATCCTCTTGATCAACCTTATGATATTCTTATTGGTTGATTCGGCCAACCCATTCCCTTGCAAGTAGTAGTTGGATGAGATCTTAAGCAAAATGCCACTCTGAGTATAAATTCTAAAATCTTAGAACTAAAGAAGATCATGCTTATATGATATTACTAGCCAACTATGTTTTTAGATTATTATCAACTGGTGATGAAATTCCATCAATGCCAATTCATTGTGGGTAAGTGAAAAAAATTATCCATTCCACTAAATCCAATTATAACTGATGAACCTTTTGTGAAGTGGGGCTTGGATTTCATTGTGATGATAAATCCTACCTCAGTGACTATTTATGGAATAATATCTTGTTAAGATAATTTAGAATTTAGGAGACACCTTGAATTACATTTTAATACGTTCAAGGGTACCCTTCTACATGTTTGAAAGGTATCACCTAGGTGATACCTTCAAGGTACCTTTGAAGGTAGTACAATGCACTTCCAAGGTTATTTTAAGAGAAACATTGAAGATGCATATGATTGGAATTTTATTTAAGGTATCTCCTAGGACATACCTCGAAGGTCCTTGTAATACCTTCAAGGGGTCTCTTAGTATCTACCTTGAACATGTACATGATTAGAATTTTTTTTCAAAGTATATCCTAGGAGATCCCTTGAAGGGCCTTGTAATACCTTCAAGTGTAACCTTATGCATGTTTTAAATGTATCTCCTAGGTGATAATTTCAATTTACCCTTGAAGTTAATGCAATTCCCTTCAAGTTATCTTCTAAGAGATACCTTGAAGGGTCTTTTAGTACATTCAAGGGTTATCCTAGTAGATACCTTGAACATGCACATGATTGGAATTTTATTTAAAGGTATCTCCAAGGGGATACCTTGAAGGGAGTTGTAATACCCTTAATTTTGATTACAAATATTATTTAAAGGTATTTGATATAACCTTGGCATGCAGGGGATAGATGAGTTATGGCTATATGAGTGAATGTGTAAAGATATTTAAAAATAATAAACAAAACACCTTCTAAAGTGGAAATGAATTTTGTATTCATCAATGGTGAATTGATTATTTTAAGACTTATTCAAACACAAATTCAAAAGGCATGTCATGATCACAACTTCAAATCTAAAGAGTTTAATCTAGAAGAGGTAGTGTTATTATATGATCGCAGGTTCAAAGCATTTCCAAGGAAGATGCACAATAGATGGAAAGGATCCTACATTATTCCAAGAGTTTCATAACAAGGTACCATTGTGATAAAATATTTTCAAGGAATCATATTTTTAGTATGTATAAATGGTTGTAGGCTTAAGCCTCATCACATTTAATCTCACATCACAACATTTGAGAATAGAAAATGTTTGAAGACCAAATCCTTCAGAACAATGTTTGAATAAAATGTTCAAATAGATCCTCTAAATTTAAATTTTTGGTATCAAAATCTCAAAAAAAAAAAAAAAAATCTCTCATAAAAATGTTCAAACAAAATTTTTGACAAATAAGAGCTAATCAAAATCCCCAGATGCTCAAAGTTTTTGAAAAGAAATTTCAGGCAAAAACCCTGAATCATAAAGTTTCCAAAAAAGAGGTTTCAAGTAAAATGTCTAATAAAGAAGTCCCAAACACTTTCCCTGATGAAAAAAAATTTGAAATTAATGTTTGAATAAAATATTTCCAAATAAAACTAAGTCCCAAAACCTACAAGTACAAATTATTAAATACATTTAATAAGTTAGTTCAAAATTTAAAATATCATTGTTTGTACTTTGCCAAAGATGGAGATTAAGGATCAATCCAGTAAAAAATTACATCGAGATCAAATTAAGTCTAGTAAAGCGGTGGTGACAAGATAGGTATCGTATAAGTATGACTAATTATTATGCAAGACCATTAATGACATGGCATTTCAAAATATTGCATCTTGTTCGAGGCAGATTAAGTTAGGATGTGGTAGGTGGATTCATTAAACAAAGCAGATATAAGAAGTGACATAGGGTCACATTGAACACATGTTATGGGTTAATTTAAATAGTTGGGAGACAAAAAGGTCACTATCAAAGCCAAAATATTAAATATGAGGAAGAACACTCATGTGAAAGTAACTAGTACATTTAAAGAGGTTGGCAAGATCAAATTAGATGCCAAAATCCATAAAATGAAGGGGATAAAAAAAACCAAAACTTTATATAATTTGATGAACAAGAGTATTATACTATCTACTCTTAATATACTCTCATGTGAAAAAATTTAGATCTGGATTTTGGTAGAATAAATCAATCAAATAGTACAGATTATAGGTTTAGTCATGGATAGGAGCAAGTTGTTGATACCACTCATAGATGCATAGAAGGTAGAAATGGGGATTGGGCTAGGTATTTGACAAACCAAATTCAATAACCTATATCCCTTCAATTTTTTTGAAATGGCTGAAGTTACTCTCTTCATCCCATCAACACAACTAGGTACACAAGTAGGAGCTCTTGCATTTCAACATCCACTTCAAGGTTCTGATGTAGAGAGGTTAATCAAGTTACTTAAATTTTTGCAACTAGATGAGGTCATGCATACCTTGTTAAATAGATACAACTAGGAAACTATTCATTTATCTAAAGATATCATTGTTTGGATCAATTCATAAACCATGGTGAAATCCATAGGCCTCCCAAATTATGGAAGATCCTTATTACCATATAAGTTCACCACATGGCCAATTCATTCATTTGTTCAAGAGAATTTTACCATTAGGTCAAGTAGAGGAACCTCAATTAACTCCATTGAGTACATTCTAATGCACATTTTGGTAGTGTGTATTATAAAGAGGTTTTGGTAGATAATAAAATAGGCTAAGCAAGCAACAAAAGGAGTAATTGAAATTATGTATTGCATGATACACATGAATAAGAACTTCAATTGGCCTGAGTTTCTTGCATTTGAGATTACCACTAATTTCAACAAGTTACTTTCAAGTAACTCATAAAATTTCCAATATCAATTTTTGGTTTTGTTGTTATGCTTCATCCAATAAAAGTCCTTGCTAGGCTAAGTTAATGCTACTATAGACTTTTGGCCTACTACTACCCTTGCAAACATCACTTGGACTAAGATAGGGAAATATTATGAGCAACTAGGGTAGTTTAACACATGGTGGCTTTAGGATATATCTTTGATTAGGTCTCACCCTCAAATTTCATAAGATGTCATGCAATATTTGGGGTAGCATGCATTGGTAACCAAGTTATACAATGGTATTCCAATCAAGTTGCATGAGTTGGCCATACTAACTATGATTATAATTGCCTTTTTCATCAAAATATTGAATCATAATCTGGAGTATGGAGGCAAAGAGTCATCATCATGATGTTAGTGTAGCCTATTTGAACCATCCCTCTAGGTGCACAATAATGTGAGAAAGAGTAAGAACAACTGTAGAAATATACGCAACCATATACCTCACCATATCAATTTGTAGCTCTCCCATAGCAAGAAAAAGGCAAATGGAAGGGACTTACATAGAGAGCCTCACCACCACCATCCAAAAAAAGATCAAGGCAAATCAAGTATTTGTTAGACAACCTGAATGTGCCAAGGATAGCTTGTGAGTGTGATCTTATAATGTTGGGGGATGATGAAAAATAAGTTATTCAAATCATGATCAAAGACATTGGTCAAAAGTTCTACGATAAGGAGGAGGAGAAGGGGTTCTTTTTATGAAAAGCAGTGTACTTATCAAGAATAGAATAAGGTAAGCAATGACTATGTGGTTGACAATACACAACCCCTTCCCTCTACTATTTTGGATATTATAGGTGAAGAATAATATTAATGTGAACTAGCAATAGAAATTTTCCAAAAATATCTAGAAGCTATTTCATTGTCTATGTAGATTGCAGATATACCATAATAAGGGATCTTGGTACGACCACTGCTTCATAAACAACATACTCATTATCGAGTGAGGCCTTCAACCATTGTACAAGAATGTATGGTATATTTTATATATCCATCCATAAAAAGTTATTCCCATCAAGTGAACTCTATGGGCGTGAGGGAACACAAGGATACACTTGTCCCTCCAATTGAGTTGAGAAAGATTTTTGTGCATAGAGGTGTGGTTATCCAGTCTAGATATTTAGATCACTAATAATATGATATGGAAATAAATGATGTATATTTAATGGAGGGATATATAGATACTATTGTATTATATCTATTAGAAGAAATGGATGTTGCATAGGATACCCTAGATCATGAAGAGGATACTATACAGAATGAAGAGAGGAAAAAGAGAAAAGCATAGAATAAAAAAAATAATAAATATGCCATAGAACAAGTAACTACATAGGAAGACTAATTTGCACAACATGAATAAGACAAATAGCACACTGAGGAGGAATAACAACAAAATAAGTCTGAATAATCTAAGGTTGAGAAAAAGAAGTTTAAAAAATCTCAAGCTGAAAGAAAGAAAGCTAAGGAAGTAGAATCTGAAAGGAAGAGAAGGGATCATGAAGAGGTAGCATGAAAGTATGAAGAGGTATAACTGTATAGAGATAAAATTAAATATAATAAGAGGCTCAAAATAAATATTCAAAAGAATAATTCTAGAAAGAGGAGGAAGCCAAGTGTGAGGCAGAAGTAAAAGCTATCAAGGAAAAAGTTGAGGTTATTGCCAAAGCTAAATCAGAGGCTGATAGCAAAGCTAAGGTTGAGGTAGATACCAAGGCTGAAATTATGTCTAGAGCCAAGGCTAAGGAGGTAGCTTGAATTTAAGTTAATTCCATAGCTAATGCTTAAGTTGAGGAAATGTTAGAAGCAAAACATGTAGAGGCACATATTGCAAAAGAAAAATAATCTAAGGAAAAGGTAGAAGCATAACACATAATATCCCATAAATATGTGACATAATCAGGTACACTAGAGGAGAATTCACTATCAAAGTATCTCCCCTCTACCCAATGGTTATGGGATATACCTACCACGTCATCTTGTCATAACACTTTCTTGTTTCTATTAGCTTAATTTATGCCATCTCTTGACATAGTCTAAATTACATCCACCACACTTGCTTCCACTTCCATGGACATGTCTTTGGATGTTTTACAATTTTCATTATCCAAGAAAATTAAATAATTAGATGCATTCCAAACATCCATTACATAAAAGGATTCAGACTTGGAATATATTAATTTTTGGTTGTACAAGGATCAAGTGAAAGTACAAAATCAAATTACTAAGGCTAGGTAGCTCATCAATTCCACATGTACTCTTCTATTTATGAAATTCCTTGGTGATCAAGTAATGTTCAAGGACAAACAAATCACTACATTACTGACTTAGCTAACAAATTATTGGTTGAGGACACATAAACTACATACCCAATGGCAATCTATCTATGTTAAATGAAAGGCATTTTGAACTACTAGAGGAATATGTATAGGTCCTAGATAATGATACACATTAGGATAAATAGATTACGCAAGGAATGGCTGATTGGAGGAAACATCTTGAAAAATCCTTGTATTTTTCTAAACTAGATTCTGTAATGGTACATAAAGCTAAATCCATAATGAATGATCTAATGGCTAATAGAAAAACACTGAATAATGAGTTTCAATAGTTTAGAGATGCTAGGGATACAGTGATGAAGAATATATAGGTCTAGCAAAATGAGACAATGCACAACACATCTATAGATATATAAGCCCAAAGGACTGTAGATAGATTGGATGATATTGTGTTAGATATCTAGCTTAAGCTATCAAATGCTAGAAACATCCTTATCATTACAAAAGAAGTGGATGTGCATAATTTTATGGTCATTATGATTCCACTATGAATTTTTTTTACCATGGTGTGGAAAGTATTTGATAATTATAAAATGCTCAAGCATGAATTCTCATAGGTTAATGTGGCTATTTCATATATCATAGATTATTAGGTGTGAATCCTGATTGTCTTCCAAGATTAAAGGTTAAAATTATGATGTTATTTCAGTCAAGTTTTAGATCTCATTATTTGTATCCCCAATAGCATAGGGGGTTACAAGGGGGGAACCCCCCTTTATGGGGTCCAAGGGGCATGATCCCCCTAGTAGGGGGTCTAAGGGCTACATGCCTTGGTGGGGGTTCAGGGGTAGCACCCTTAAAAAAAATTTATTAAAATTGTCTTGTAAAATTATAATTTTATAGTCAATCTGGGCTATTGATTAAAGGTTTCTATATCTGATAGTAGAGGTTATGTTTAGGTGTTTTTTCCCTAAAATGTACTAATACATGGTTGGGATTAAAAAATGAAATAGGTCACACATAGAGTGGACATAGAAAAGGTAGAGAGGTGTAATAGGGTTTGTTACATGATATGTTTCTCCCTTGTATTACTGGAAATAATATACTAGACAATTTTGGTAGATGTAGCCCATCGTGGGTGAACCACATTATATCTAGTGTCTCCTATTTTGTGTATGTTTATGTTTATTTTCTGTATGTTTATTTAATTCATTTCATATTTTCTCTTGTATGTGATTTGGGGATAAATATGGGTTTTAACTTATCTTAACATAGTGAACCTAAGTTCATTCTACCACATGATCTCTAAATAATTTTGTAGAAGAGAAAGATGGATACAAAGGCATAGTCTAGGTAGCCACAACCTACACATCCACCTAGCCAAAATTTACAACCACCTCCATAGTAGGTAAATGTGTAATTCAAGTTTTGTTGTTTAATAAAAAATCTGCTTTGTAATATAGCCATAAGCATTCAAAGTGGGTCCAAGTTGGTTGAATATCCCTAACCTGGATGACCACCTAGTTAATCTAATCTATGGAAAACCATAAAGGGTAGTAGGCAAGTATGTTACTTAGTTGAAAACCTTAAATGCAGGTTAAGTATTGCACAAAGTGTTTAAACCAGTAAATTTCACCTAGAGTAATTATTGCCACTTTTTTAAAAGGCTAATCTTTTCCAATTTTAGCTGAGATCAGAGTTCAGATTTTGTCTCAGGATAAAACAATAGTTTAATTTTGGGAAATAATTGGATTTGGAGTAGGGCCTCATAAAATCATAATTCCATAATTGATGTACATGTGCATAGGGTATCATTTTCTCATCTATATGATCTTTTGTATGTCTTTGGCCTTGTTATCCAAGCAATAGGTATAAGAATGCCATGACTTTTTTCTTTTTGTATGTTGGAAAGTTGTAATGTGAAGAAATAAAACCATGTAAAAATATATATATAGTGTTTCAATGTAATGTAATATTATTTTGATGTGAGATAAAGATTAATAAACTAGCTCTATTATGGTTTTTCTAAGATTCTTTTACGTATGCCTAATGTGTAGTGTTTAATCTATTTTGTTTTAGATTGTTCTATCTTGTATTATGTTGTTTATATTCCAAAATTCTTAATTCTATGTTAACTTATCTTTATATTTGTTGTTGTGTATAAAATTGAATATTTTGTAAATTCACTCATGTTATTATAATTCTTTTTTGTTTCCTTCTGCGCAAGTTATCCCTATAATTTGCATGTTCTAGAGAATTTCCAAGAAATTCTAATAACATTCCTTCAACATGTACATGATTGTAATTTTATTTCAAGTTATCATCAAGAAGATACCTTGAAGGAATTTTTAGTGCCTTTGAGTGTACCCTAATGCATGTTTGAAAGGTATAAGGTATCTCATAGGAGATACTTTCAAACATGTGTTAGAGTACCTTTGAAGGTCCTAAAAGGTCATTCAAGGTATCTTCTAGTATATACCTTGAAAGAGCTTGTATTACCTTAAATGGGTATCCTAGAAGATACCTTTAAAATGCACATGATTGGAATTGTCTTTTAAGATATGTCTTATGAGATACCTTAGAGAGACTTTTAATACCTTTAATGGTACCTTTATACATGTTTTAAAGGTATCTCTTAGGAGATACCTTCAAGGTAGCCATGAAGGTACTAAAATACCCTTCAAGGTATATTCTAAGAGATACCTTAAAGGGTCTTTTAGTACATTCAAGGGTTTTCTTAGTAGATATAGATATCTTGGAGGGCCTTATAATAACTTCAAGGATACCTTTATGCATGTTTGAAAGGTATATCGTAGGAGATACCTTCAAGTTATATAGATATACCTTGGAGGGCCTTTTAGTACCTTCAAGTATACCTTTATGCATGTTTGAAATGTATCCCTAGATACCTCCAAGGTAGCCTTGAAGATACTACAATGCCCTTTACGGTATCTTCTAGGAAATACCTTGAAGGGTCTTATAGTACCTTCAAGGGTTCTCATCTTAGATAGAGATACCTTAGAGGGCCTTGTAATACCTTCAAGGGTCCTCATATTAGATAGAGATACCTTTCAAGGCCTTGTAATACCTTCAAGGATACTTTTATGCATGTTTGAAAGGTATCTCTTAGGAGATACCTTCAAGGTAACCTTGAAGGTACTACAATTCCCTTCAAGGTATCTCTTAGGTGATATATTGAAGAGTCTTGTAGTATTTTCAAGGCTTATCCTAGTAGATATTATTGTACACAACATCCCCCTTTTCTTCTTCAAAAAATTTGGACTCACTTTTAAATTTTGGTCTTGTTTGTTGAACCTTTCTTCTATTTTTCTCAGTAAATTTTTAATTGGAATGCTCCTTAGTCTTTAGAGTTAGAAGAAAAACTAATGGTATTATACATTTTATGGACTAACTTTATTAGTGCACATGATTTGAATTTTCTTTCAAGGTATCTCCTAGGAGATACCTTGAAGGGCCTTGGAATACCTTCCATGTGGATTACAAAGTTCCTTTCAAGGGATTTGATATAACCATGGCACCTTTTTATTTGGCAAGAACCCCAATGTCATTTTGGCTTTAATAGATACCTTTAAGGTAGCCTTAAAGGTACTACAATGCCCTTTAAGGTATAAGCGCTCTTGTAGTACCTTAAAGGTATATCCTAGTAGATAGAGATACCTTGGAGGCCCTTGTAATACCTTCAAGGATACCTTTATGCATGTTTGAAAGGTATCTCTTAAAAGATACCTTCAAGGTAGCCTTGAAAGTACTACAATGCCCTTTAAGGTATCTTCTAGGAGATAATTTGAAGGGTCTTGTAGTACTTTCAAGGTTCTCCTAGTAGATACCTTAAACATGTACATAATTGAAATTTTATTTCAAAGTATCTCCTAGGAGATTACCTTGAAGGGCCTTGTAACACTTTCAAAGGTTCTACTCATAGATACCTTGAATATGTACACAACTGAAATTTTATTTTTAGGTACTTCCTAAGAGATACCTTGAACATACACATGATTAGAATTTTTATTTTGAGGTACCTCTTAATAGATACATGGAAAATGCACACAATTGGAATTTTCTTTCGAAGTATCTCCTAGGAGATACCTTGAACATGCACATGATTGGAATTTTCTTTCAAGGAATCTCTTAGGAGATACCTTGAAGGGCCTTATAATACCTTCCATGTTGATTTAAAAGGTCCTGGAAAGGGATTTGATATAGCCATGGCATCTTTTTATTTGGTAATAACCCCGATATACATGATTGGAATTTTATTTTGAGGTATCACCTAGGAGATACCTTGAACATGTACATGATTGGAATTTTCTTTCAAGGTATCTACTAGGAGATACCTCAAAGGGCCTTAAAATACCTTTTATGTGGATTGTAAAGGTCCTTATAAGGGATTTGATATAACTATGGTACCTATTTATTTGGTAAGAACCCTAATGCTAGCTCTAATTAATTGCAAGAATGTTGTGTGGAACTCCCAAAACCAACCAAAATTAGAGGGACCCACCCAAGATCTCACCATGAATACAAATATGCTACATGGAATAGTACAAAAAATTCATCACTAAGCTACATTTTGAGAGCCCTCAAGAGCAATTAGAAGGAGCAATATGTCAAAAGGTTGCAAACTTTAGCTTTAAAGCTAAAATTGATGGTGAATCAAAGGCAAATCAATGCTAAATTTGAATTCTAATGCATTTGAATGCCAAAATCAATACCTCAAAGATATGAAAAGTTGACAAACTGAATAATGAACCATAATTTCCATTAAACCTTGCATTAATCAAATAAATCTTTAAAATGATATTTAACTCAGCTATTGTAACCTACATTTGCATTTAAAGCTCTAAGTTTGTACTCTCTCTCTACCAGTTGCATACCCAGTTTAACCAAGCTCAAGATATTCATAGATTTCACCTGACCACCATTATTGGAGCTCTAAAATTATAGAGAAGCATAAGAAGATGTTAGTTACTACTCAAGATATTCTAAAAATGGCACAAACAGGATCCTTCACTCTGGATAAAAGTGTTGTATTTGGAAATGATAATTTTGTATTTCAATATGGGAATTTAGTTATGCTCAAAGACACAAAGTTCATTTCCAAGGCCATAGACTCAAGGGACATGTATTACAGTAGCAAAGTCTATAATTTCATTGATGAAGGGGATGCAATAAGAACTAAAAATATTGAAGGAGCAGGCATTACCAATAGTGTGGTATCCCCAAAATTTCAAACTTAGAAATTTTTGATTACCCCTATTTAAAATTTTGCATTTTATCTTATGTGAGTCAATTTCCCTTGTTAAACCAATCCCATGAATAAATTCCAAGTCTTTAGTATTTTTTATTTTGATTACTTTCTTTTCCCAATTGATTCAAATTGCTCTAGAAGGTTGAAAACATATGCCTAAGTCCATCACTAAAAAATACATTTACTCATCTTACCTAGAAGATCAAAAAATTTAAGTGTTTAGATTCATTTCCAATACAACTCAGGTTCTCAAATCTACTTAAATTATTAAACAAGAATAAAATTAGTCCTACAAGTCCAAGTTGCACTATCTAGTTTACATTGGAATTACCAAAAATATTTACTTCACATCAAAATCTAAGTAAATTAGTCATAAGAACCCATAAACACTACATAAAGCAAACTAAGTTTTCAAAGTAACTTTACTTACCCAAATCCATAATTAAAAGTAATGAAGGTTTACTAATACAAATTTTTCACTAGTCAAGACCAACTCGGGATTATGAATATGTTTAAATCCCAAAAGAAAAGTTAAGTGAAGTAGTCCAAGAAACCTGATAAATATCCAAGGGCTTATGTGGATCATTCACGCGTGTCCACTACATATAATTAATGCATTGTAAAATATAAATATCATTGAATCCCACCTCATTTCCCACTTGGCATTTGATTTAATTTACCAAGTTATCACACCTATGAACCCTGCACTATGTTATTCAATATTTTGGAGTGATTTTTGATCCAAATATTCATGACCCATTTGAATTAAAGTACTTAAATATCATTCCTTTATTTTTATGCTTCTATCCTGATCATTTTCTTCTCATTTTTATTTGGTAATTTTTCATTCACCACCATGAAGATTCTACTATCTATGCTCATTTTTCTTCCATCTATTTGTTACTTTTACATGTTTGAGTAGTGTTGTAGAAACACTGTAAGAATTCCTAAAACACTAAGTACTTAAAAAACCCCGTCAAAATACTACAAAGATTGAGCCCTAGATTAAAAATCTAACTATTGAAACTAGAATGAAAACCTAGGTTCCTCATTACTTTTTACTCAGGATCTCAAGCACAAGTTACTCACCTCAAGAAACCCAATATTATCAAAGTTTCTTACCAACCTAAATTTTACTTAACCTATTACTTGCTTGGACTCATGAATACCATTACTTCTACTTCTATGGGTTTTTTAAACCAGTTTGATTGCGTTAGTAAATCCAAAGTCTGGAACCTTGAGAAACTCATAGAATTGCCTGAGTGTAACCTAGAATTATAATTACTTATTACTTCAACTTCAGGTTTCTCAACCTAAGTTACTTTCTTGAACCCAAAGTAACTTCCCTCAAGATACCTAGATTCCTCATGACTCACTACTTACTTGGAGTCGCAAACTCAAGTAACTAGTTAGGATAAACCCAAAGTCACAAACTAAGAAAAACTCAAAGTTACTCATGCCTTTTCTTGTTACCTACCTAGTTTTTTGAATGTTTAAGACTTGTAGATCATCTAGACCAATCTAATGTTTTGATACTCTATTTATTATTATGAGTTACTTGGGATTTTCAAGAATTTATATTGTTTGAAACCTAAATTTGGTTTAGAGATATTGTTTGAGACAATAAATTAACTCATTTCTTCAACTTTTTCTAAATAAGTAGGAAAAATCATAGAAATTTCAAAAGCACTTGTCGAGTTTTTCCAAAATTAAATAAAATAAATGTCTAGGTCAGAAGGATTAGATAAAGAAATAGTTAGAGTAGAAGTATAAGAAATAACAACTTTAATTGAAGAAGTCACTAAGTTAACACTTGAAGAAATTCCTGGGCCAAGTAGGAAGGGTAAAACAAAAGCTAAGAGAGCCAAATCACAAGAGAGAAAGATGAAGTATGAGCATAAGGGGTATCCTGCCAAATCTTATATCACTTCCAAGTTGATTGAAATAAGTGATACATATATGGGGCATGTATCCATAATTGAGTTGTTAGAGAGATATAAGGTTATAGTCAAGACTCCACTCATGTAGGTAATGACTAATAGTGGTATTCTACAAGTTAGAGCTTTCCCAAGCTCAGATCAACTTCTTGAGTTTGTCTTAGCATGTGCCAAGTACTATGACTCCCTCACTAGGATAATCAAAGATACTTCTAGTAATGTAATAATAAATTTAGATGTTCAATACCTTAACTACTACTTAAAGATACAAACAACATCTAAAATTTGATATGTAATAATGGAAAAATCTAAAATTCAATGGAAAAATAAGATAGCATAGTGCATTAAGATAATGAACACAAACTACCTGAAAAAAGCTAAGAAAGCTTCAATATTTCCAAAGTAGATAGTAAGATCAAACTTGGTTTAGGAAGTTAATGACATTACTCATTTGTTATGTAGAATCACTGGAAAAAATAATGCCAAGTTATTTTCAACTTGGATGTATGTGTACATTAGGGCCATTGATGTCAATAGGAGTTCCACAATGATTGAGTGGGCCAGGATGATAAGTGATAACATAGACCAATAGTTGGGAAATGTATTATAGACTTTTAACTTTAAGATGAATTCATATCTATTATATGTTATAGCTTCAAATAGAGTCTTATCTAGGCTAAATATAAAAGAGATGCTAGTAACTGAGCTAATATATGAATATTATCCTCAATTGGTTCTTTATTAGTACTAAGGGCACTATAAGATAGTGAATGATGGATTATTCTATGAAATCATTTGTAAGTTAAATGTAGATCTGAAACATAAGAGAGTATATGATGCAACATGGGATGAAGTTTCCTAATTTGGGTGCATTTTCATTTACTTCCTAAACTTCACATACATCAAATTTGGTGGTTTCTCAAGCACACCAATCAAATTACCAAGATAACCCAATGACAAATGGATTATTATGGAGTTGTGTAGGTAGGTTTTTGAATTACATGACTCATAATTAAAGGCTTACCATATAACTACTAATTTTCTTATTATAATTGGTCATTACCAATATCTAAGTATCCACAAGTCCAAAAGTGTACAAAAAGAGATGTACCATAATTATATTAGACACATTTTGAAGCTAGGGCCAATTTTTATTGTAGAGGTGTAGCCCAGAATATAATTTTTCTCGAGTATATGCATATTCTTGCACTTGAATACTATTGGATTGATTATAGGGATGAGTTTGATGTGAAAAAACTTCAAGGGTTCTAGCCATGACTTCTACATGGATCCTTAATAAAGGATATTGAATGAAGTAGTTGATGACTAAGACTACTAGAATAAGTCAAAAAATAAAATAAATAGTGTAAGGAGGAAGTATCCAAGGACCCATGAAGAATTTGAAGTTGAAGAAAAACACTTATGACTCCTACTCTCTAGTAAATGATAATGAGCCTATTCAACGAGTTGTCTTCACACCTCCTTTGATCTTTTCTATTGTTACCACTACTCTTGTTATTCCCACTTCCACTACACCGACCACAAATCTATTGATACTTATGCCACCTCCAAAGTCTCATGGTATCAAGCCTTCTAAGAAACCCATTCAGAAGGAAACTAATGTTCCTCCTCTTCCTTTTCCTCCATCTTCTATGCCTATCTCCACCTCCACCTCTTTCAGAAGATCAACCCACAACTAAAAATTATCCAAAATAATTAACTACTAAATAAGTGACCCCATCTCAAGAGGCACCATAAGAAAATCAAAAGGAAGAAATTGAACCTGAGAAGGAGGCTACAGAGGTAGCTAAAGAATTGGAAAAGTAGGAGGATAAGTTAGTAAAGGCAGAGACAGTTGTAGAGAAACTGGTAAAAAAAATAAAGGAGAAGGAATTAGTGATAGAGAAAGTGAAAGAGAAAGAAAATGAAATAGAACCAAAAAAAGATAAAGATAAAATGCAAGAAGTAGAGAAAGAAATGGAAGTTGATAATGAGAACTAAGTAGAAGTTGAGAAAGAGGCAAATAGAGAGATCAAGAAAGTGATAGAAACCCAAGATATCCAATCTCGAGAACTAGTGGTTAGGAATAACTAGCAACAAATGATGATTCATATAGACACTTCCACTAGTATGGATTTCTCTTTTTGGTTGGCAATGTAAATAAATCTTGAGTCTAGAGAAGTGATAAATTTGGAAGAAATCGATTCGCAACTGTTGAAGAGTTTGGATAGAAAAGGAAAGAATCTTGAGACCACCAAGGTAACTTCAAAATTGATAATTAAGCCTACAAGATAGAAATTTGTAGAGGTATTAGTCCCTCCATAGGGCATGAATAAAAGTGAAGTCACTGAAGGTGAATTAATAGTTAAAAATATATATCTTAAATAATTTACCATAGAAGGCATGAAATAGGATACACAGACCTTGATTGATACTCTTTTTAAAAATATTGATGAGTAAAAAGATACTAAGTCCAAGTTTAAACAACAAAATTCTAAATTGTGTGAAATAGTTGTTAAAGTTGCAAGGTTTATTCCATAGTAATCAATTCTTTTAGGAGATTCAATTAGCCAACAAGTAATAACTGAGGTGGAAAAAACTAGAGATAAGACTAAGGTCATTGATGAATAGATGGAGAATATGCATCAAAATACTCAGAATCTCTTCCCTAAAGTTCCAAGTATTCATGTTGATATTGTAAATAGATTAACAGAGATAAAGGCAGTAATGAAGGAAATAGAGAATGAGGATGGAATTTTTGATTTGCATCAAGAGAGTTTGAAAATAATAATTACTTTGAGCAAGAAAGTTTTGATTGAAGATAAGATGGTCCCTAAAGGATAAATAAAGAAATTAAAACAAGAATAATATCTCCTATCTTTTTGCATGTGTATTCTTGAGGCAATGTGCAAAAAAATGAAGACTTTAGAAGAAGAAGCTCATAATGAAAAGGTGAATCTAGAAGATTTTCTCTTTAGTCTCACTAATATTTGGTCTAATACCACTCTAAAGACATCTAAATAGTTATATCAATAGTTCAATAAAATAATGGAAAAGGACACCACTCCTTTCATAGCTAAATCTATAAAGGTGTTGATCAAATGTCAACATGAAACCAAGAGGCTTAACCCAAGAATTTAAAAGATGAAAGCTCATAGTAAGAGGTTGGAAAGAGAAATGATAAGATTTGAGATAGAAAGGCAATCAATTGCTAAACCAGATGATGTAATATATTTGATGATGTCTCAGCATATCAAATACAAAGAGGAGTGTAGATTTGAATTCCATGATGTGGAATAATTATTGTTATTCTTCTTCCTAGAAATTTCTTCTCTCTTCTTTCCATTTTCTTTCATTATATTTGTAAATTAATTTTTTTATGGGTAATTACTTTAAGTAAATTCATTTAGTGGAGTTACTTGTCAAGGTATATTACTTTGTAAAATTATAAAACTCAAGTAACTTGGCTAAATGCCATTACTTGAAGTCATTTTGTAAAATCAAATTACTTAAGAAAACTTTACATTGCATGAAAAGAGATTATTTTTGTTTCAAACTATAAAACCAATAAGTGCTACATGTCATCCATTATTGCATGCCATAGAGGAGATATTCTAGGAGGACACCTCTCAACAGTTTTGAATTTTAGCACAACACATGAAAATTCAAAGAGTTATCTCCTATTTGTTTTTTGCTTCTAAAATTGTATAAATATAAGTAAAAGCCTACATGCCTATGGAGGATGGTAATTATTCCATAGCAATTGTAACTAAAGCAAGAGAATTTAAGCAATCTAAAACTTTGCATTTAGATTTATAAGTTTTTCGAAGTGAATGAAAAAGAAGTTATTTTCTATGGAAATTTGCATCTTAGGAGATCATTTGGTGGATTTATGAAGATTAAAATGGTAAAAATGTTATCTTTAAATTTGAATGTGAATTCCAATCTTTCTTAGTCATTTGTTGAAAATATTATCATCTTTTGAATGTTTATTTACTTGTATGGATTCAATAAGGAGTGTAAAGTTGCTTATTATGAAGTAAAACTTCTTTTTTCCCACATGTTCTATCCTTTCATTCTCAATTTCTCAAAAAAAATTAACACATTCTCTAGAACAACTACTTACTTGCTAGAAAATCACCTTGTTATGGTTCATGAACTTTGTGATTAAAGTAATACCCTTAGAAATGAGACAACTTGCACATAATATGTATAATTTATGAATAACTTAGATTTGTGGATAATTATAAGTAAAAAGACATAAGCATGCGAGAGATTCACCATTAAATTAAGAGGATTTAATCCCATTACTACATAGGTACTTTTGTTAGCCTATAAAATATTTAGCCAATAGTTTTTTATGACTTCACTAAGGAATGAAGAACTAAACTCTTAGAATCCAAAAATAGATTACTTCTCTAAGTTGAGATATCCATAGTTAAGGTTTGGTTTTCTAAAATTTAAATGATTTTTAAACCATTCATCTAAAATTTTGCATGCAAATTAAGTTATGCACTTCTGATTAAAGCATGTCCTTACAGAAGTTAACTCCACTTTATAAAAATATATGCATCATTTTTTATTTGATTACTGCATGAGAAGTTATGTTTTGTTTAACACCTTGTTTATCTTGAACTTATTTCATGTCAAGTAACTATTGCCTAAGTCTTTGTCTATAAACCAAATTACTTTAGTAATCCCCAAAATAACTTTTACACTTCAAACTGGCAAATTGACCTTTTACCAGAGTAAGGAGAGACTAAGGCCAAACTGATGATTTATTTGAATTATAAGAGTAGTTCAATTTAGATATTCTATTCAAGCTATAACATGAAGAGCTAGTCTCTCACCTATAAGATAAACATAAACACCTATGAATCAGCTATAATACAATTCCTTATAAATTAATTCAATCTACCAATCCTCAATTCCTTATTCTCAAAAGAATGGTGTAACCACTTCTAGTCCCTTATGGAGCAGTGATTGGTCCTCTCAATTTAACTCCTCCTCTCCATGACTTGACAAAGGGGTCAAGAAATAATTTTTCAAAGTTCATGGGTGATGAAAAACAAAATCCAACTGAGCACTTTGCTTCTTTCTTTGTAAATTATGGATTAATTATCATTGAGCATGAAGATGTCTCAGTCAAAATTTTCATTGAGACCTTACATGACTCATATATAGAATGATTTTACCATTTGGATCCTTGTACTATAGTTAATTAGGCCACCATGCATGAGCAGTTTGAAAAGAGATTCAAATCTATAGAAGATTCACATATATTACTTACACAATTGACTCAGCTCAAGAAGGAACCACATGAGCACATATACGATTTCATTTCCAAGTTTAATAGATTACTCTATAAAATTCCTCAAATTTCCCTGTCTATTGGAGATAATTAAAAATGATTCTTCATCAATGCCCAATTACAAGAGGTTAGCTATCAGTTGCACTGAGCACATCCTAGAAATTTAGTAGCATCTCAAAATCTTGCTATAAAGGTTGAAGATGAATTGATAATGGATGGAAAGATCAAGAAAACAACATCTAAGGGTGATTATTATGCTTCAATCACATCATGAACCACTAATCCCCTCTTACATAAGTTGGCTAATGACTTGCTACAAGTCAAAAGACAAATTGCTCAAGGTACTCATGCTCCTCCTATTAGGAATGCACCTGCATGTAATTTTAATAATCATAATAGGAACCAAATTCCTAGTCCTACACAAAGATTGGAAATTAAAGATGCTCCCAAAAATCATGTTGAGATAAATGAACAAGATTAAATGATTGATGATATTCATCAAAGTCTTGTTGATGTAGATGACTTTGTAGATCCTTTTGGTGACTCCAACATAAGATATCTTGAATATTAATTAGAAATCAATTATGAATAAGCACTTGAATAGGATTATAGTCACTCTTTTGTATTATTTACAAGGTCATAGATTCATCAAGCTGGTGTAAAACCTTCTAAAGAATAAGAGAAAGGAGACTCTAGATTAGATGTAAGCATTCTTAAAAGAGGTAGTCCTCTACCTTCTTCTTTAGCTCTAAAATATAAGTATGTAGGTTCTTATTGAAACTAATCATGCTTTGTCTACATCCATCCCCTCTTTTGACATAATTGATCACATAAAGAAAACCAAAATTCAAATGTCGAAAGCTAAATACTTGAGGTCTTATCAAAATTAGCTAAATATATTAGTCAAGTATGTTCAAAGTAAAGGGTCAAATAGTTCGACCAATGCCTCTAAAGGTATCTTTCTTACTCATAAATAGTTCCCTTCCTAAAACAATGCTATAGTTGCTTCTCCCACATCTTCTTCCATATTTGGAAGGATAGAGCCATTATATGTCTCCCTCCTAATCAATGGGTTCAAGTTAAGAAATTGTATCCTAGACTCTAGAGCCTCAAATAACGTTATGCTAGCTAAATTAGTTGATTCCCTTAACCTCACTTTGACTAAAATAATAGGCAGATGTTACTCAATGGAGAGAGAAGTTTCCCTAATTGGATAGATCAAAGTTGCCCAACCTGTCCTGACAGATTTTTCAGATAAAAGACTCAAAATGATGATTTTGGTAGTAGATATTCCTATCTCTTATATAATATTACTAATTAGAAACTTTTGCAAGTATCTCGGTGGAGAAGTCAAGATGGATTGGTCATGTGCTCACATTATAATCAAAGGATTAAATCAAAAACTTAACCCTAAAAACAATTCCAAGTATACAATTTTAAAGTCTGATGATTCAAGGTCACAATTTTTTTTTAAGAATCATACCATGGAGTCTACTACCTTGAATTGGGCAAGGAGATACAAGGACTGGAGGAAGTAAAAGTAGAAGAAGATAAGATATGGATGTTAGAGTTTGATGGTAGCTATAGTTTTCTTGGTTCAGGTGCAGGGGTAGTATTGATATCACCTAATGGTAAAATATCACCTTCTATAAACTCATGTTTGAAAATGCTAACAACATAGTAGATTATAAGGCACTTCTATTAAGACTTGAAAAAGTAAAGTAAAAAGGGTTAAGACTCCTAAAATCACAAGGTGATACTGAGTTAATAGTAAGACAAATACATTTCCAATATCAAGTGAAAAAAGAAAAGCTAAGGTACTACCATGATCAAGTTCTGAGTGCAACACTTGACTTTGTAGCTTTTTCAATCAACTCAGTTTCTCATTATCAAAACTCTAAATCTAATTCACTTTTATTTATTGCATCTCTACATAGGTCAAATCAATAGCCAATAATTTTATAATAAGGTAAATATAAATTATATATGGTCTACCATCCAAAGGTTCCAGATAATGTCAATCAGTGGCAAGTTTTTAATGATGACAAGAAAATAGTTGCATTTTTGGGAAACGAGATAACTTTGAAGAATTATACTTTGAAGGAAGTAGTTCATTTCCACACCAAACAACAATAGGTATCACTAACCATAAGCTTATTAATAGTTAAGATATAATTCAATTGAAGGGAAATAGAATTCTTAAAGGGTTAGTTTCTTTAGAATAAATCTTTGACAAGCATGAACAGTTTCTAAAGAAAAAGAAAGAATATGGTGATAGTTCCACTCTAAAAATATAGCAGATTAAATTAGGTAGTGAAGAAGAAGCTAGGATGGTCAACATCGGAAAATGTTTCTCTCAAGAATAAAAGGAATAATTCATTGAGCTTCTCAAAAGATACATTGACATGTTTTCTTGGTCCTATAAAGATCTAAAGACCTTCTAGCCAGAGAGTTAAAACACTATATTCCACTTCAGCTAGAAGTAAATCATTTCAAGAAAAAGCTATGCCATCATAACCTAACCATCTCAGGTACTATCTATGATGAAATATATAAGCAACTTGATGGTGAGATCATCTATCTAATTCATCAGTCATCATGGTTAGCTAACATTGTCCCAATGAGAAAGAAAAATAGATAAATACACCTATGTTGATTTTTGTAATTTGAATCAAGCTTTTTTGAAAGATAATTATCCATTGCCTATTATGGATCACACCTTGAAAATAGTTACTAGTTCAAAAATTTGTCCATGTTAGATGGATTTTCAATCTAGAATTGAATAAAAGTGGCTAAAGAAGATCAATACAAAACAACTTTCACAATGCCATGGGGAACATTTGCTTATCAGAAGATGCCTTTTGGGCTTATCAATACTGGATCAAATTTTTAGTGAGCAATAGCTCTAAAATTTACACATCTTAAGAAAAATATTATTGTGGTATACCTTGATGACTTTATAGTCTTATCCAAACAAAGAGGTAATCACATGACTGACTTAGAAGAAGTTCTCATATAATGCAGGAGACATGGGATTTCTTTAAATCCCAAGAAATCAATCATTACTATGACTAAAGGAAAACCTTTTGGTCACAAATTCTCAAATGAGGGGACAAACATTGATCAAGAACAAGTCAAATATATTCAGAGTTTACATATGCCTACACTCAATAAAGGACTACATTCATTCTTTGGTAAGGTCAATTTCCTTATAATATTCATTCATGATTTTTCTGAGTTGACTCACCACATATCTGATATAATGAAAAATAGGAAATAATTCAAATGGAATACTAAAGGTAAGTTGGCATTTGAAAGGATTAAAATAGATATAGTAAAAGCTTCAGTGTTGGTTTCCCTAAATTTTAGTAAAGAATTCATTATTTATTATTATTCTTTTAAACATACAATGTCAGCCATACTCTTACAAAAGAATGATGAGGGTATTGAATCCCTAATAGCTTTCATGAGATATCCATTGAAAATATTTTAACTAAATTATTCACAGATGGATAAACATACCTTTGTTGTAGTCAAAGCATGCAAAGTTTTTAGGTACTATATTTTGTCTTCACATACTAAAGTCTACGTACCTGATACTACAATAAAATCAATACTAACTCAACAAGAATTGGGATTATTAAGAGGCACCTAGGTAGATAAGGTGAAAGAGTTTGATCTCAATATCAAACAAATGAAGCTAGTGAGAGGGAAAGGCTTATTCAAGTATATGATAGAGAGAAAATGTGATGGCATAGATACAACAACACCTTCACTCCAAGCTAAATTAGATGGAGATTTTCCTATGGTGATATTTGTTTATATTTTTGATGAATGGTACAATAAGATTGCTTACTTCCTAATTTATGGAGAATGTCTAGCTAATCTAACATATAAGGAAAAGTGTAACATCAAATCAAACTTAAAGGATTATGTCCTTTGGGATAATGGTTTGTACAAAAGATGAATAGATGGTTTCTTCCCCTATTATGTGGATAAAGAGAAACAAATGAGATTACTAAATCAATACCATGATAAAGCATGTGGTTGTCAATTTTTAATGAGGATCACGACACACAAAATTTTATGAGCAAGGTAATTTTGGCCTACCCTTTTATAAGATACTTTTTATGGGGTTGCTAACTATCAAGCATGTCAGCACTTTGTGGGATGTGTATAGTTGCCAGCATTGCCATTAAAACTAGTTATAATTAGTGAATTATTTCCAATAGTGCGGCATGGATTTTATTAACATGTTAAATCCTTCTTCAATTGCTAGACATTGCTATGTTTTAACTACAGCTGATTAATTTAGCAAGTGGGTAGAATCCATTCTTGTCAAGCATGCCACTTCTGAATTTGTATGTGATTTCATCAAAAATAACATTTTAGTAAGGTTTAGTGTCCCACATAAGATAGTAATAGAAAATGTAGCCAACTTTTCTTCAGTAGAACTAACTAATTTTTATTACTCATATGGAATAAACTTGGTTCATGATTCAAATCACTATCCTCAAGGAAATGTTAAGCTAAATCAAGTAACAAGAACTTGATGGCCATCATTCATAAGTTTGTGGATAATAATCAATGAAATTGGCACAAGAAGTTATTTGATGCACTGTGGGATGATAGGATCACTCAAAGAAAGCCATTAGTATGTCACCTTTTTAGTTGTTATATGGAACAAATGTTGAGATACCAATCACCATAGATTTTTCTGCTTTGTAACTATCCAAATCTATTCAATATGCAACTTATCAAGATTTACTTTATAAGAGGATCATGTTTCTCACTGACTGACTAACTGATCATAAAATGAAAGTGAAGATGGTTTTTGATAAGAAGGCTTGTGATAGATAGTTGGAATTTGGTGACTTGGTACTCCTATGGGATAAATAGAATAAACAAAAAGGGAAGCATGACAATTTTGACTCACTATGGAAAGGGCCTTTTACTATAAAGATCATTGCTAGAAGAGATATATTCAAGCTATCTTATCGAATGAAATTAAACTATTGATATCATTCAATAGGAAGTACTTGAAATTATACAATAATTGAGTAGTAGGGTAACACTTGTATATATATAAATAAATTTTTCATTTTTTCATTTGTTTAGATGTTTTTTTTTTTAATTTGCTTGTTTGTTATGTAGTTTTTGTGATTGAGTTTTTGCAAATACTCCATACCCAATAGACAAGATTCAAAACTAGAGATACTAAGATCTCATCCTTGTTTTTTCTTCCTGATAGAAATAAAAATTTACCCTATTGGATCTAGCTAGTATCCCCAAAATTTCACACTTAGAAATTTTGGGTTACCCCTATTTAAAATTTTTCATTTTGTCTTATGTGAGTTTTTCATTTTGTCTTATGTGAGTAATTTTCCCTTGTTAAATCAATCCCCTGAATAAAATCTTAGTCTTTAATAGTTTTTATTTTGATTACTTTCTTTTCCTAATTACTTCAAATTGATCTAGAATGTTGAAAACATCTACCTAAGACCATTATTTAAAAACCCATTTACTCATCTTTTCCAGAAGATCAAAAAAGTGAAGTGTTTGGACTCATTTCCAATACAACTCAGGTTCTCCAAGCTACTTAACTTATTAAACAAGAAGAAAATTAGTCCTCAAGGTCTGAGTTGCACTGTCTAGTTTAAATAAAAATTACCAAATATCTTTACTTTGCATCAAATTCTAAGTAAAGTAGTCTCAAAAACCTATCAAACACTACATAAAGAAAATCAATTTTTTGAAGTAACTTTACTTACCCAAATCCATAATTAAAAGTAACAGAGGTTTATGAACATAAAGTACTCACTAGTCAAGACCAACTCAAGATTATGAAGATACTTAAGTATTAAAAGCAAAATTAAGTGAAGTAGTTTGAGAAACCTGATAAAAATACAAAGGCTTCCATGGATCCTTCATGTGTGTCTACTACATGTCATTAATGCATTGGAAAATATAAATATCAATGAATTCCACATCATTTCCCACCTGGCATTCAAAGTGTTTCACCAAGCTACCATACCTACGAACCCTGAGCTATGTTATTCAATATTTTGGAGTGATCCAAATCTTCATGACCCATTTGCATTAAAGGTATTTAGATCTTATTCCTTTGTTTTTATGCTTCCATCCTAATCATTTTCTTCTCATTTTTATTTTGTAATTTTCCATTCGCTACCATGAAGATTCTACTATCTATGCTCATTTTACTTGCATCTATTTGTTACTTTTACATGCTTGAGTAGTGTTGTATAAACCCTATAAGAATTCCTAAAACACTAAGTATGTGAAAAACCCCCTCAAAATACTATAAAGATTGAGCCCTATATTAAAAACCTAACTATTGAAACTAGACAAAAAATCCAAGTTCCCCATTATTGCTTACTTACTCGAGTTACCAAGCACAAGTTACTCAACTCAAGAAACCTAAGATTCTCAAAGTGTCTTACCAAGTTGGGTTTTTCAAACTGAGTTAATTGAGTTAGTAAATCCAAAGTCTAGAACCTTGAGAAACCCATAGAACTATTTGAGTGGAACCCATAATTACAATTACTTACTACTTCTACTTCAGGTTTCTCAACATGAGTTACTTGCTTGAACAAACTTGAGGTATCTACCCTTAAGAAACTTGAATTCCTCATGACTCATTGCTTACTTAGAGTCCCAAACTCAAGTAACTAGTTAGGGTAAAACTGAAGTCACAAGCTAAGAGAGACCCAAAGTTACTCATGCCTTTTCTTGTTGCCTACCTGGATTATTGAATGCTTAAGACTTACAAATCATCTAGACCAATCCAAGGTTGTGATACCATGTTGCTTATTATAAGTTATTTAGGGTTTTTAAGAATTTCTACTGCTTGAAACCTAAAGTTCATGTAGAGGTATTGTTTGAGATAACAAATTGACTTATTTCTTCAACTTTTTCTAAACTAGCAGGAACAATCACATAAAATTCAAGAGCACTTATCAAGTTTTTCCATAGTTAAATAGAGAAAATATCAGGGGTAAAAGGATTAGAGGAAGAAATAGTTAGATTACAAGTAAAATAAATAAAAACTTTATTTGAATAAGTCTATGAGTTAGCACTTGAATAAATCCTTGGGCCAAGTAGGAAGGGTAAAACAAAAGCTAATAAATCCAAATCACAAGACCCAAAGATGAAGTGTGTGTATAAAGGGTATCCTATTGAATATTTCATCACTTCCAAGTTGACTAAAATAAGATATATAGATATTGAGCATGTATCCATGACTGAGTTCTTAGATAGATTAAAGGCTATAGTAAGGACTCCACTCATGCAGGCAATGACTAATAGTGGGATTATACAAGCTACAGCTTTCCCAAGCTTAGCTCAACTTCTTGAGTTTGTCTTAGCATGTGGCAAGTACTATGACTCCCTCATTAGGATAATCAAAGATACTTTTCGAAATGTAATAATAAGGTTATATGTTTAATACCTTAATTACTACTTAAAAATACCAGCAACATATAAAATCCTAGATGTAATAATAGAAAAATCTAAAATTTAATGGAAAAATAAGACAACAAAGTGCATTAAGATAATGAACATGAACCACCTAATGAAAGTTAAGTAATTTTCAATAATTCCAAAGTAGATAGTAAGATCAAACTTGGTTCAGGAAGTTGATGACATTACTCAGTCGTTATGTGGAATCAATGGAGAAAATAATGCCAAGTGTTTTTTAACTTAGATGTATGCCTACATTAGGGCCATTGATGTCAATAAGAGTTCCACAATGATTGAGTGGACCAGGTTGATAAGTGATAACATGGACCAATAGTTGAGAAATCTATTATAGACTTTTGAATTTAAGATGACTTCATATCTAGTATATGTTGTAGATTTAAATGGAGACTTTTCTAGGATAAATAGAAAAAGGATGCTATAAATTGAGCCAATATATGAATATTATCCTCAATTGGTTTTTTTTATTACTACAAGCATTATAATATAGTGAATGATGGATTCTTATATGAAATCATTTGTAAGTTAAATGTAGCTCTAAAACACAAGAGAGTATCTAATGCAGCATGGGATGTAGTTTCCTACTTTGGGTGGATTTTCATTTAGTTCCTCAACTTAACATAAATTATAGTTTGTGTTTTCTTAGGCACACCAATTAAATTACCAAGATACCCCAGTGACAAGTGGATTATTATGGAGTTGTGTAGGCATCTTGTTAAATTACATGACTTATAGTCAAAGGCTCACTACCTCACTATTAATTTTCCTATTTTTATTAGTCATTACCACTATTTGAGCATCTGTAAGGCCAAAAATGTACAAAAAGATATGTACTATAATTAAAATCAGACACATTTTGAAGCTAGGGCCAATTTTGATTGAAGAGGTGTAGCCCATAATATAATTTCTCTTAAGTATATACATATTCCCACACTTTAGGACTATTGGATTGATTGCACAGATGGGTTTGATGTGATAAAAAGGGAAAATAGTAGGTTAACTTTCAAAAAAATATGTACTTTTTATCTAGCCACAATTCTTTAAGACATGGAGGATGATGGAATTGTAACCAGTGGTGCCTACTATGCGATAAGAAGGGATAACACCCCACTTCTTGAAATTGTTTTTGGTAAGAAACAATTTAAAACTATTATATATAGAACTTCAATGGTTCTATACATGACTCCTTAATAAAGTATATTGCATGAAGCAGCTAATGACTGAGACTACTAGAATAAGTCAAAAGAGAAAAAAAATAGTGTAAGGAGAAAGCAGCTAGGGACCCATGAAGAAGTTGAAGTTGAATTAAAATGTTGATGAATCATACTCTTTAGTAAAATATAAAGAGCCAATTTAGCTAGTTGTCTCCACACCTCCTTTGGTATCTTATACTATTACCAATACTCATGTTATTCCCACTTCCACTACACCTACCATAGATCCATCAATACTTATGCCACCTCCAAAGTCTCATGGAATCAAGCCTTCTATGAAACCTATTCAGAAGGAAATTTATGTTCCTCCTCCTCCTCCTCCTCCTCCTTCTCTGCCTACTTCTCCACCTCTACCTCCTTCATAATATTAACCCACCACTAAAAATGAGATAGAACAATTAATTGATAAAGAAGTGACTCCATTTAAGGAGGCATCATAAGAAAATAAAAAGTAAGTAGTTGAACCTAAGAAGAAGGATATAGAGGAAATAAAAAAAATTGTAAAATGGGGAAGATAAGGTAGTAAAGGCAGAGGCAGAGGTAGTTATAGAGAAACTAGTAGAGGAAATAAAGGAGAAGGAAGTAGTGATAGAAGAAGTGAAAGATAAAGAAAAGAAAATAGAACCAAAAAAAGATAAAGACAAAATGTAAGAAGTAGAGAAAGAAAAGGAAGTTGATAAGGAGAAAGAAGTATAAGTTGAGAAAGAGTCAAATAAAGAGATCAAGAAAGTGACAGAGACCCAAACAATTCCTTCACAAAAACTAGTGGTTAGGAATAACCAACAACAAATGGTGATTCATACTGACACTTCCACTAGTTTAAATTTCTCTTCTTGGTTGGTAATGAAAACAACTCTCGAGTCTCGAAAAGTGATAAATCTAGAAGTAATTGATTTGTAACTATTAAAGAGTTTGGATAGAAAAGGAAAGAAGCCTAAGACTACCAAGGTAACTTCAAAATTCATAATTGAGCCTACAAGATAGAAATTTACAAAGGTATCAGTCCCTCCTCAAGGCATGAATAAAAGTGAAGTGACTAAAGATGAATTAGCAGTTACAAATATATCTCTTAGAGAAGTTACCACAGAAGGATTGAAATAGGATACACAGACCTTGATTGACACTCTTTTTAAGAATCTCAATGAGGAGAAGGCTGCTAAGGCCAAGTTGAAAGAATAAAATTATAAATTTTTTAAAACAATTGCTAAACTTACAGGTTCTATTTCATAGTAATCAATTATTTCAAGAGATTGAATTGGCCTACAAGTAATAACTAAGGTGGCAGAAACTAGAGATAAGGCTAAGGCCATTAATGAATGGATGGATAAGATGCATCAAACTACTCAGAAGCTCTTCCCTAAAGTCCCAAGTATTCATGCTAATATTCTAAATAAATTAGTAGAGATAAAGGTAGTAATGAAGAAAATAGAGAATGAGAATGCAATTTTTGAGTTGCAATAAGAGAGTCTGCCAAGAATAAGTACTTTGAGTGAAAAATTTTTGATTAAAGAGAAGATTGTCCCTGAAGGATCAATAAAGAAAGTAAAATAAGAAGAATATATCTTATCATTTTTAATACATATTCTTGAGGTAATTTTTGAAGAAATGAAGACTTTAGAAGAAGATAAAAATGAAAAGGTGAATCTAGAAGATTGTCTCTTTGGTCTCACTAACATTTGGTCTAATAACACTCCAAGGACATATGAATATTTATATCATTAGTTCAAGAAAATAATGTAAAATACCACAACTCCTTTCACAACTATATCTATAAAGGTGTTAATCAAATGTCAACATGAAATCAAGAGGCTTGAACCAAGACTTTAGAAGATGAAAGCTCATAGCAAGAGGTTGGAAAGAGAAATGTTAAGATTTGAGACTGAAAGGCAATCACTTGTTAAACTAGATGATGCATCAATATAGTTTATGATGTCTTAGCATATCAAATATAGAGAGAAATGTAGATCTAAAGTTCACGATGTGCAATAATTATTGTTATTTCTCTCCCTAGAAATTTCTTCTTTCTTCTTTTGATTTTCTTTCATTTTATTTGTAAAGTAAATTTGTTAGGGGTAATTACTTTAATAAAAGTCTTTTAGTGGAGTTACTTATCAAAGTATATTACTATGTAAAATGTTAAGACTCAAGTAATTTGGATAAACATAATTATTTGAAGTCATTTTGAAAAATCAAATTACTTAATCAAGATTTGTGTTTAATGCAAAGATATTGTTTTTTGTTTCAAAATATAATACCAACAAGTGTTACATGTCATTGGTCATTGCATGCCATAGAGGAGAGATTATAGGAGGATGACTCTCAATGATTCCTAGTTTTAACGTAGCACATGGAAATTCAAATAGTTGTCTCCTATTTGTTTTGACTTCTAAAATTATATAAATATAAGTTCAAGATTGCATGCCTATAAAGGATGGTAATTTTTGCATAGTAGTTGTAACTAAAGCAAAAGAATTTAAACAATTTAAAACTTTGTGTTTAGATTTTTGAGTTTTTCTTTTGTATGAAATTGGTTCAAAGTGAATGAGAAATAAGTTGTTTTATGTGGAACTTTTCATCTTAGGAGATCATTTAATGGATTTGTGAAGATTAAAATGGTAAACTTTATATTATCTTTAAATCTGATTGTAAATTCCAGTCTTTCTTAATTATTTGCTGAAAATATTATTAACTTTTGAATATTTAAAATTTAATAAGATCTATAAAATTTATTATGAAGTACAAATTATTTCTTCCCACATGTTCTATCCTTTCATTCTCAATTTCTCAAAATTTATTTACAAATTCTCTGGAACAACTGCTTGCTTGCTTTAAAATCACCTTGTTATGATTCATGAACTTTGTGATTAAATTAATACCCCTATAAATAAGATAACTTGCACATAATCTACATAATTTGTGAATAACTGAGAGTTGTGGATAATTAGAAGCAAAATACACATAAGAATATGGGGGCTTCACCATTAAATGAAGGGAATTTAATCCCATGACTACCTAAGTACTTTTGTTAGCCTACAAAATATCTAGCCAACATAGTGCCAAAAAACACACTAATTTCAATAATAAATGATGTTATTAATGTCTTTAACTTATACAAAAGTATGAATAAGAGGTAGGAATATGGAATCCAACAAGCCAGAGTGGTCATGAAACTTGACCAAAACTTTACACTCTATGACACCAAGCTAGCAAACTTAGCTAGAGTTATCAAAAGCAATAAATTCCCTAACCTCAAGGTTATACCACTTGAAGACATTATTCCTTCACAAACCATCCTCATGAATAAGAGGAGTATTCTGAAGAAATAGCTTGATCAAATCAAGGATGGAATAATTGGTAAATATTGAAATAATTTTACAAATATTAGCAAGAATAAGTGTCACTGCATAAACATTTTCTTTCAAAGTAGTGATCACATCTCTGATATTTATGATATTTCTAATAGTAGTTATATAAATAACTCAATCCCCAAGTCTTCCAAGATTTAACATTGAGTTTATTACTTTAACCTTGTTCTCTATTGACATAAGGAGCACAATAAGTTCATCAAAAAACCCAATAAAGCATCCTATAAGAAATAAATCAAGTGTCTTTGAGACACCTATAGATTTGATTTCAAGTTAAAATATGCTATAGTCAGGGGTCTGGCATTCTTTAGATCTTTTATAGGCTTGTGGAGGTTATTTGGACAATCAAATGCATGAAATATTGAGATGAATGACCTCAATATAGAGATCAATAAGGATACATGTGAGGTTCAAATAGGGATAAATAAACACAAATGTACATCTACAACTAGCTTTAAGAGAACTACTACAGTCAAGTGGGTGAACCATGCTTAATGAAGACCTTAAGAGTATAGACTTTCAAGTAGGGTAATGATATTGTTAAGATATCATAATACAGATATCAACTCATGGGTACTTTGTGTATTGTCAAAACTCCTAAAGCATCTTTAGATCATGTCACAGTCTTACGAATGACATCACATCATGCATAGTGGTATATATATGAGAGTTTTGTTTTCATAATGAAAAAATGGTGAGCATGTGAAAAATAATAGTTTAAAAGGAATGCATTAAGTTATGAACTTTGGAGGAGACCTCAAGGAGCCAAACTTAGTTGAATATTCAATTATATGAAATCTTCACCTACAACTACATAAGGGTCTCAAAAAATATGTTGATGGTCAAGACATTGAAGCCATCACAAAATAAGCAAGCCATCACATGAAGCTGCATCTAAACCATGTGAAAACAACCCAAAAATTCCATGTGTCTTGATCTACACCAAATAAGCATCTTAGTCACATTCAAGCCCCACAAGTACCCAATTTGATCTGATGTAGCAGGCCACGTGTCAAGAAATCATAACCTTTAGCTTTAAAACTAGAATTTAAGGTGAATCAAAAGAGAATCACCACCAATATTTGAATACAAAGGTGACAAGCTCACCATTAATGCAACATGAACCATAATTATCATCAACATTTCACTAATCAAAGCAACATTAAAATGTCTACTTGACTTGGCTATAGATACACACAATTGCATTCAAAACCTTAAGTCTTTTCCCTCTCTACTATTTGTGTTCTCAAAGTTGACCAATCTTGAACTCTTTATGAATTATGCCTGGACCACCATTGTTTGAACTAAAAATCTAAAAAAAACCACAAGAGAAAGTCAATTGCTACCCAGAATACTATAAAAAAGACTCGAGTAGGATACCCCACCTCTCGTAAGGGAATTGTTATGGAAATGATGATTTATTAATTTAGTTTGGTAATTTACTTATTTTTAAGGATATATAGTTTATCCTCAATACCATGGATATAGTGGATAGACATTATAGTAGTGTGTATTACAATGTTGAAGAGTCTAAATACCTAGATGAATTTGAGACCATGCCTCATGACATTTAGCTTTCTTCTAATATCCTATCAATCCAAGCTCCTAATCTTCACAAAGATGCAACAAAACTAGAGGTCATGCCATGTGTATACCTAGTATATGAATCATTTGGTATGTTAAGATGTGAGGATGGAATACTTAAAATCCATGCACCAAGGATTTTTATTGCCTTCATTTTAGGGCCAAGTTTTGAAAGATATTATGGCCTACATCTACCACAGATAGAGTATAACCAAAGCATCATAAAAATTGGTATGAAGTACACACTCTAGATAAAGTTCTCACCTCATGGGTAATATACCCCAAAGGGATTGTTTATATGAATTATCAAATAGACCTACCCATCCATCAATTTATAAGAGAGGCAAGAATTGGTATGGATTTACTAAACAACATCTTTGGTAATGCATATACTGGATATGTAGACATAAGGACAATCACACTACTACAGTTGATCTTAGAAGACCAATAGATTACCCCGCTTAGTGATATTATTAGTTAAAAATCAATTATAGCTATAGAGGACACGTACAAGAATAGATATTTATTCTATATGATCAGCTACCTATTGGATTCCATTTATGCAACAAACATGTGGACTCTTGAGTGAGATGAAGTTGTACCTCAAACATATTTTTTAATACATATTCACTATTTTAGGCACCATATCAAAATAATTATAGAATATTTCTATCCCATGGTCTAAAAATCAATCACATAATGTCCTATACAGAGGGTTCCATCAAAGGTTAGATAGGAACTAAGGAACATTGGTAGCTTCTGGGTCTACCCTAAATATAAATCATTCAAGTGGAAGGGGTAATGGTAGATCCCCTTAAGATACTAAGGTATGTGTCAATGAAGTTGACCAAAGAATAGATAGCCTTTATATGCTCCATTAAATTGATGGCCTCTTTAAAAAGAAGAAGAAGACACCTCTCCACAAGACTCCCTACCAACTAGGGAGAGCCAAGGTGAAACAATGACAAGATATGATAGTGGTAACACAACATATATATTCCTACCTATTGCCCAAGGAGGACCTCAAAGCATGAGATATAAATCAAGTCATTGTCAGGCACCTCACCAAATTTAAGAAGTATGTGGCTATAGAATATGAGCATCAGTATGAAATATATGATTGGATATACCTCAATGCAATGAATGATAAGGTGGTCTTGAGAAAATTTGATAAGAATAATGTACTGCTTGAAATGAGACTCGATCGAGAGAGGAGAAAATAATATATAGCAAGGCCTCAGCCCCCACCAACTCATGAGATCATGTTTAATGCAGATTATGAGAAGAAAGAAGAGGAAGAAGAGGAGGATGTCACTCCTCTCATCATAAATAGACCATGCAGTCCCCCACTTTAGGATACTCTAAGTGGGCATGATATGCCTATAAAATTTGAGCAAGGATAGTTAAGTGGCTAACTTGGCCCTTCACAAGAAACTATAATTTCTACTACACCTATTGAATAAGCTGTCGTAGAGGAATTGGACCAATTAGCTCCTAATATTATCAACCTTGAGGAATAATAGTAAGGAGTTGAGATTTCATTATGTGGACAACAAGTGTTAGCTAGGAAGATAGTTAAGAAAGTCTATGTGAGGAAGGGGTCCCCCAAAACCACAAAAGGTGGAATAATGTCACCTCCATTAACCTCCCAAAATCCCTTAGTAATTTTAAGGCCTTTGGCTTCATTTCTAGTTGTTAGTACATTCATAAATGCTCCTTATAATACTTCCCATGCCACTCCCATGTTCACATCCCCAACCATTGCTTCTTACAGAGGCACCATTTCACAATTTATCTCCCATTCCACAGCCAATTTTCCAACTCTACATAGCTCCCACAGCACCAATATTGGCCCAGATGAAGGTTTCATTCCTTTTCAGGCTCCCATGAGTGCATCCCTTTCCCTTGGCCCCATTCTACCCACCAAGGCATTGAGGCCAACTCTACCATCATTCACTTGGTAGAAACCACCTCACCTCACCATATAAGTAAAATTGATTGAGCATGAAACACTACCTTCATTTATTTTATACAAGGGCCTGGCTAAGTCTTTGTTTGATTTATTGGGTCATTTTGACCCATCTAATTTGTATATCCTTGTTTTTATCTTGTCTTCTTCCTCATCCTAGGGACTCCTATTGTAACCACATTCTACTCAACCATCATCCTCAGCTTCCCCAAATTGGGTATAGGACATGATATAAATAATAAGATAGGGAAGTCCTTAAGTAGGCCAATCCACATCCCAAGTTGGCATAAGATTTGATATAGCCACTGGGATCATGAAGAAGGTTATAAGGAGACAATTATAAAAACCTTAATCGAGCTCAACTATGGTATGTGAAAGTGAAAATCCACTCTTCACTCTGATGAAGAAGTATAAATTAGGCCTTGAAGAGGTTCAAAAGTATGAGAAGGATCCCATATCCTTAGTGCAAGCACAAGCTAAATCAACTATTGCCATTATGCAAGGGATGTATTTGGAGATAAAGAGGTTAAAAGAGAAAATGCTAGCTATTGTGCTAAAAGGCACATTAATTTCAATAATCAATGTTGTAATTAATGTCTTCAACCTCTACAAGTTATGAAGAAGACACAAGGTGATAGAATCCAACAAGCTAAGGCAATTACCAAGCTTGACCAAAGTCTTATCTACTATGACACCAAGTTGTCAAACATAGCAAGAGTGGAAAGAAAGTAACAAATTCCCTGATCTCAATGTTTTGCCTCTTAAGGACATAGTGCATGCATAGACCATCTTCATAAATAGGAGGAGGATTTTTAAAACATTGTTTGATCAACTCAAGGATGCAAACACATCCTTTGAGAAAATTAAGTTCAATATATCCCACTTGCTGAAATATGCCATGATTACCAAAGTGACAAAGCCTGATGGCTCTTTCATGGAAGAACAAGAGTTTAGGGTGTAGATGAAATTCCTCATTTCATGGTTCAAACATGATGTGGCAAGTTCTAAGATGAAATAACAAGTGATAGACATTGTGTTGTTCACCAACCAAAGGCTGCATAAGACTTAGTAAATTAAAGAGGCATTAAGGTCCATACTCATGGAACATGGAAGGTTGATCCAACATATACCAGACCTATTCAGACCAATGATACTAAACTTCTCTTAGATTAACAAATATTATCCATCTTGTGTATAAATGTGAACCTATGAGGAGAATGAGAGGAAGTAGAAGTAGCAACAATAGTAGTAGGTTGGCCAATAACCACCCCTAGGCCCATAGGGATATTCGATTATATCTTGTAAATTTTGAATTTAGAATATTCTTTTGAAATGTAAACATTCCAACCACTTGGACATATTTGGGTGCCATTTATGGGCCCACTTGAACTAATATTAGAAACTTTTTAGCCTATAAGTATGGGTCTCCCCTCATTTTGTAAAATATAAAAATGCTTGTTTTAAAAATTAATACAAAGAACCAAAGAATTCGAGAGTCTATTTGTAGTGTTCTTTTGTGTGGTTTTGTGACTTATGAATTATCATGCTTTTAGATGTTTCATCATTTCCTTTCTAAAAATTAATTTGGCAATAAAATTTTATACATGCATCAATTAGTTTGAGCGTAATGTTAGGCTGACTAATTTAGTGTTATACTTCTCTATTTTCTCTCATTAGTAACTAAATGTGTTATGCAATTTACTGCAAGTGAGTTATCTTTATGCAATGTATGATGTTATGTATATGCATTTTCCTTCCTCGAAATCTTTAACTACATTATTCATATTTGAGAATTATGTTAGGGATGTTAGATGTTATATTCATGTGATTTTATCTATAAGTTAGCATAATTGGCATCTTCTTTCATCTTAAGCACAACTTATTTCTACCCCACCCTACTCTCTCTTAGATTTACCCATAAATCACCTTCTTTAATTCATGTTATTTATATCCATTGTTTGTTTGTGTTTTGGGAATTAATTGGAAAACATCAATATAATTCACAAAGATTAGTAGGAAGTTGTGTCACTACATAACATATGTTATCCCTATAGTCAGGTCTGCTTGCAGACTTTTAAAGTGGTAATTGCATCTCTACTATCTGTGTTATTCCCAACAATAGTTATACAAACATCTCAAACCTCAAGTCATTCTAGGACTTTAAATTGATTTTCATCCTTACTCTTTTCATCCCAACATCTAATAGGTTAATTATTGATCTTAAATTCACTTATTAAGAGGATCTATCCTCACAACTAGAGGTATGGTCTAGATATAGGCATCCCACAATATTAGATCATTCCAATGTTAGTCCAGAAATGAATCAAATTTAAGAAATCTAATTTCAACTAGGTGCTATCTAGGTTGCTAATAGAAATCAAAGGAGATTTTTTGGTCTTTATTGTTGTAAGGTTACTTTCTTTTCTACCATACCTTACTCCCTCTTTTTTAACCTTTTTAACATGAATCACTTTAGATTAATGCTCATTGTGTATATCCATTTGTTTATATAATATTTTGGGATTATATTGGCAACTATAAATCAATTTACATCATTAAAAAATTAGGTATATTGTGTCACTACCATATTCTTATTGTCCCTACAGTAGGGTCTACTTGCAGACTAGAAGGTGGTAAGTTATAACCACATAATTTCTCCAAAAAAACTAAGTAAAGCACCAAGGTTTTCTAGGATCTACACTATAATCTAAGAAATTTTATTCTATTATTTGCATTATGTCCTTGACATAGACACACATCAATAATTTGGAAGGACCTTTGGATGAATCTAAATATTCTCAACCTACTATTTCATGTCATGCACTTTTAGGTATTAATGATCCTCTAAATATTAAGGTGGTTAGTTTCCTCAAGAAATAGAAGTCGACTATATTTATTTACTCTAGGATTACACAGAAATTCATCAATAGTAAGTTAGCTACTCAATTGAACTATTTCATTTACCCAACTCCAGAATTTCAATGCCTAATTATAGGTGGGGGTATAGTCAATTATTTTGGTAAATGCCATAGTATAAAGCTATGGGAGACTACCTATTATATTATCTTATGTTTTCTATTATCATGGATGGGGCTAATATTTATTTTGTATTGTAATGTCTCACCATATTATGCATAATTGAGATGAATTTTGAGTAATTATTCATGCTCATTCATTTAGAAGGAAGGACATTTGAAATACATGGTTTATTGGCTAAATCTATGCAATTGGTCAATTTTCACTGGATGAAGATGATAAAAAAAGGTGTAAAGTAATTATTGTGTGACTATTTTCAATGGAATTTAAACCAAATAAGGAGTCTACCCATATTGAATTAAAACTAGTCGAGTCTACCCATTTAAATCTAAATCTTAGTGATTTCATAACATAAACTGCTAAACAATAAATAAAAGGGCCAAATCAACACAAATAAATCACACATTTTAGATAGAGTAAAAATATATATTAAACACTATTAATATTAACTACCTAAACATAAGGATTTGAAGAATTGACAATAACAAATATGGTTAATGCTTTAGACACTCTATAGCCCACTCTATTTGATTTGTTAGTGCTCTACATTGTATGTTTGGAAAAAACTAGGAATATGTAGGAATAGGAATATATCTAGTCATGCATATTTGGTAGTTTTCGTCCTTATTTAAAATGTGTGAAAATTATATGGACCTCTTTTTTAAAATTAAATTTTAATTTTGAATTCGTTGGGGACTCCCGCCTATTTCTGAATGCAAATGCATCTCAGGTGTAGTCAAGTCAAATTGAAGGCAAGTGATATATTTTATATATTAAAATGATATTTATATATACTATATTAAAATATATAATATTTATTTAAAATATATACTAAAAATATATATTATATAATGTAATATAATATTAAAACATTATATATTATATAATATATTTTAATATTATTATTATTATATAATATATATGATAATATAGTTTGTAAATCAAATTATAAATTATTATATATTATATATTTCATTATAATATATTTAATATAAAATATATAATTTATATATAATATTACTTAATTTAATACACACACACACACACACACACACACACACACACATTCACATACACATATCATGACATATAATGTATGTATATATATATATATATATATATATATATATACTAGTGAGAGGGGTTATGTAAAGTGAAAGAGTGTAAAATTATAATTGATAGTTAAACCTAATAATTCCAAACCCTTGACAATGTCAAAATATTAAATTTCATATTTAAATATAATTATCGGTGCAAATCAATCAGGATCTTAATCACTATTCAATGATTTATTTTATGATGGATTGCATTCTTCATGTAAATATATATCCTCTTATCATGTAATCTCTTATATGTCAAAACTATAACTCCCTTGGTTTTAATCAAGGTGCATCTATATTCACTAGATAAGGAACTCAATTATGGTTGATCATGTTTTGTCTTGGTGATTATAATGGAGAAATTATTTTTTTACAATGGCATTAAGAAAATTAAACATGACTAAGAGGAATTTTGGGTTTATAAATTGGATAAAAAATTGAAGTGGACATATATGTTCCAAAGACACCATCTATTCCATGTACGCCTATTATGCCTAGTGATGATGCATTCTCAAGTATACCACCATAGTATTATTTATCCTAAAGATACTATTAATGTTACATCTTCAAAAAATGTGGATGAAACTATAATTAATATTATGCAAGATCTTTTTTCTAAATCATTACCATCAGTTCTAAAGTTCCATGATGATAATTTTACTTATATTTTCATATTTGACCTTCTTTAATTTTCATTATAATATGGTCATGTAGTAGATTATTAAACATTTTTTAATTCTTATGATCCCTTAGATGTGATCCAAAACCCATGTTAGGAGACCCATCAAGTGTAATTTATTGGGGCTCGTATAAGTCCTAAAACTTATATCATATGTTAGTGGAATGCATATGGCCCTGGTGGAAATCACAACATTTCAACACTCAAAAAATATTGCAAGTTCACCAGGTGAGTGACTCTTCATGATTATGACAAGTGTATCCATCCCATTTACCCAAAGACTGATAGATTGAACTTAATTTACAAAATCTTAGAGATATATAAGAAACATTATGATGATGCATGTCTACCTCTGAACTACTTTTGGAATTCTTGTAAAAAATGGGGCCCACTTCCTTAGCTAATAGTGTGCCTTTTCTTTAAATAATAAATCCCTTATTTCTTGATGAGCATCATGATGGCATGTGTCATCAACAAAAGGGAATGAGACTTAGACAAAATTAAGAAGGGGAACCTGAGAAAGTGGAGGCTGATACACCACCTATCAAACTTATAAAGCACATCCATGATGAAAGGCTAACTATCCTAAAACTTCAAAATGTGGATTATGGTCCATAGTTCCTAGTAATGTGTAGGGGAATCCACCTGTAGATGGAAGAACCTAAAATTTCTATTTTCGTAGACCCATTGATGTAACACTATAAAAATGGTGAGGCCCACCAAAATTACAACTTTTGATGAGCAACCTTCAAAGGCATCCACTCTTCCTCCTTAGGCTGAGTTTTTTTATTCAAGGATTTAAAGGCTTTATCTAGATCAATGATATCCTTAAAAGGATGCCACTTAATCCTTTCACTACCACCTTCATCTAGAACTAAAGCTTTGCAAGAGGATACAAAATAGTCACCACTTTAGAGATGATTGGTGTTTGATTGAGAGCCACAAAGATAGTCTGGTCATTCTAATTTTTGAACAAGAGCTCTTTTATCTTAACTTCTAAGAGTATTGTATTATCTACAAGGAATGGTGAAGGGATTCCTAACTCTACCAATTACTTAATATGTCCCTTCATATCTCAAACCACATTCTCTAAGGCATTCATAAATGCCTTGTATTTTGATGTTACCATTCTATAGCTCAGAAATTCATTCACCTTCACTATCATTTTCCTTCTATCAACCACCCTTACTACATAAAACATCTCATCCATCATGTTATAAATATTTTTGACAAGGATCTATGAATCCTAAACCTTAGGGGATATGAAGGTAAGGACCTAGTCCACAGACATGCTCACCAATGGACTCAGTCACTGTGAGTCCATAATAAACACAAGTGTTAGCTTTAATTTTATAATCAAATTTCTTATTCTCTTCTAATATGATACATAAAACCACTTTCAAGAAACTATAGAGTGATAATTTCCATCACAATGGGCATGATCACCCTCTTTTTTGTATATTAGTTCATACAGGTTTGTCTTTAAAATCTACCTAGGAGTAATTTAGTCAACCCATAGAGATATTCTAAGATTTATATACTAATCCTAGTATCGATCGGTGTCCATCCTCTTGATCAACCTTATGATATTATTATTGGTTGATTCGGCCAATCCATTCCCTTACAAGTAGTAGTTGGATGACATCTTAAGGAAAATGCCACTCTCAATACAAATTCTAAAACCTTAGAACAGAAGAAGATAATGCTTATAGGATATTACTAGCCAACTATGTTTTTAGATTATTATTAATTTGTGATGAAATTCCATCAATTCTAATTCTTCGTGGGTAAGTGAAAAAAATTAGCCATTCTATTGAATCCAATTATAATCGATGAACCTTTCATAGACTGGGGCTTGGATTTCATTAGGATTATAAATCCTATCTTAGTGATTATTTATGGAATAAGATCTTGTTAAGATAATTTATAATTTGGGAGACACCTTGAAGTGCATTTTAATACCTTTAAGGGTACCCTTCTACATGTTTGAAAGGTATCACCTAGGTGATACCTTCAAGGTACCTTTGAAGGTAGTACAATTCTCTTCCAAGGTCCTCTTAGGAAAAACATTGAACATGCATACAATTGGAATTTTATTTCAAGGTATCTCCCAGGAGATACCTTGAAGGGCCTTGTAATACCTTCAAGGTGTCTCTTAGTATCTACCTTGAATATCTACATGATTATAAATTTTTTTCAAAGTATCTCCAAAGAGATGCCTTGAAGGGACTTGTAATACCTTCAAGGGTGACCTTATGCATGTTTTGAATATATCTCCTAGGAGATAATTTAAATTTACCCTTGAATTTAATGTGATTCCCTTCAAGGTATCTTCTAAGAGATACCTTGAAGGGTCTTGTAGTACCTTCAAGGGTTCTCCTAGTAAATACCTTGAACATGCACATGATTGGAATTTTATTTAAAGGTATCACCAAGGGGACACCTTGAAGGGCCTTGTAATACCCTAAATTTTGATTGTAAATATTATTTAAAGGTATTTAATATAACCTTGTCATGCAGGGAATAGTCAAGTTATGGCTATATGAGTGAATGTGTAGAGATATTTAGAAATAAAAATAAAACACCTTTTGAAGTGGAAATGCATTTTGTATTCATCAATGGTGAATTGATTATTTTAATACCTATTTGAACATAGATTAAAAATGTATGTAATGATCACAACTTCCAATCTAAAGAGTTTAATTTGGAAAAGGTAGTGTTATTATATGATAGTAGGTTCAAAGCATTTCTAGGGAAGATACATAATAGATGAAAAGGACCCTACATTATTCCAAGAGTTTCATAATAAGGTACCATTAAGCTAAAATATTTTAAATGAACCATATTTTAGGATGTATAAATGGTTTTAGGATTAATCCTCATCGCCTTTAATCTCACATCACAACATTTGAAAATAGAAAATGTTTGAAGACCAAATCCTTCAGAACAATGTTTAAACAAAATGTTCAAATAGATCCTCCAAATTTAAATTTTTTATATCAAAATCTCAAAGAAAACCAAATCCTTCAAAAAAATGTTCAAACAAAATGTCTGATGAATAAGTGCCAATCAAAATCACCAAAGCTCAAAGTTTTTGAAAAGAAGTTTCAAGCAAAAACCTAAATCATGAAGGCTCCAAAAAAGAGGTTTTGATCAAAATGTCTGATAAATAATTTATCAAACACTTACCCCAATGAAAAAACATTGAACTTAATGTTTGAAAAAAATAGTTCCAAATAAAACTAATTCCCAAAACCTACATGGTACAAATTATTAAATGCATTTAATAATTTAGTTCAAAATTTAAAATATCATTATTTTTAATTTACCAACGATGGAGAATAAGGATCAATCCAGCAAAAAATTACATCAAGCTCAAATTAAGTCCAAGAAAGTGGTTGTGATAAGATAGCTATGGTATAAGGATGACTAATGGTTATGCAAGACCATTAATGACATGGCATTTCAAAATATTGCATCTTGTTTGAGGTAGATTAAGTTAGGATGTGACAGGTGGATTCATGAAACAATGTGGATATATGAAGTGACATAGGGTAAAATCAAACACATTTTATAGGTTAATTTAAATATTTGGGAGACAAAAAGGTCGCTTTCAAATCAAAAATATTAAATATGAGGAATAACACTCATGTGCAGGTAATTAGTGCATTTAAAGAGGTTGGCAAGATCAAATTAGATGCCAAAATCCATAAAATGAATGGGATGAACAACAACAACAAAACATTACAAACTTTGATGAATAAGAGTATTATACTATCTGCTCTTGATATACTCTTGCGTGAAAAAATTAAGATCCATAGTTTGGTAGAATAAATAATCAAATAGCACAAATTATAGATTTAGTCATGAATAGGAGCAAGTTGTTGATCCCAATCATAGATGCATAGAAGGTGGAAATGGGTATTGGGATAGGTCTTTGACAAACTAAATTCAACAACCTAGATCCTTTTGACTTTGTGTAAATGGCTTAAGTTACTCTCTTCGCCCCATCAACACAACTATGTGCACAAGTAGGAGCTCTTTCATTTTAACATCCACTTCAATTTTCTAATGTAGAGAGGATAATTAAGTTATTTAAATTTGGGCAACTAGATGAGGTCATGCATACCTTTATAATAAGATACAACTATGAGTCTATTCATTTGTCTAGAGATATCACTATTTGGATCAATACGTAAACCATGGTGAAAGCCACAGGCCTCCCAAATTATGGAAGATCCTTATTACCATATAAGTTCACTGCATGGCCAATTCATTCATTTATTCAAGAGAATTTTCCCATTAGGGAAATTAGAGGAACCCTAATTGACTCCATTCAGTACATTACAATGCACATTTTGGTATAGTATATTACAAAGAGGTTTTGGTAGACAATAAAATAGGCCAAGAAAGAAACAAAAGGAGTAATTGGCATTATGTATTACATGATACACATGAATAATAACTTCAATTGGCTTGAGTTTCTTGCATTTAATATTACCACTAATATCAATAATTTACTTTTAGGTATCTCATAAAATTTCCAATATTAGTTTTTGGTTTTGTTGTTATGATTCACCCAATAGAAGTCCTTGCTAGGCTAAGTTAATTCTACTACAAACTTTGGGCCTACTACTACCCTTGAAAGCATCACTTGGACTAAGATAGGGAAATATTATGAGCAAATGCGGTAGTTTAACACATGGTGGATTGAGGCTCTATCTTTGATCAGGTCTCACCCTCAAATTTCATAAGATGTCATTCAATATTTGGGTTAGCATGCATCTTTAACCAAGTTATAAAATGGTATTAAAATTAAGGTGCATGAGTTGGCCATGCCAACTACGATTCCAATTCATTTTTTAATCACAATAGTTAAATCATAATCTAGAGTATGGAGGTGGAGAGCCCTCATAATAATTTCAATGTAGCCTATTTGAACCATCCCTCTAGGTACATAATAATGCAAGAAAGAGTAATAATTGAAGTCATCTACACAACCACATGCCTCACCATAGAAATTTGTAGCTCTCCCATAGCAAGAAAAAGACAAATAGAAGGGACTTACATAGAGAGCCTCACCACCACCATCCAAAAAGAGATCAAGGAAAATTAAGTCTTGATTAGATAACCTAAATGTGCCAAGGATAGCTTATGAGTGTGATCTTATAATGTTGGAGGCTGATGAATAGGAAGTTCTTTAAATCATTATCAAATACATTGGACAAAAGGTCTACGATAAGGAGGAAGAGGAGTTATTTTTCTTAAAATTAGTGTGTACTTACCAAGTATATAATAAGGTAAGAAATGACTATGTGGTTGACATTACGTAACCCATTCCCTCTATTAAAATGGATACTATAGGTTAAGAATAATCTCAATGTCAACTAGCAATAGAAATTTTCCAAAATGATCTAGAAGTTAGTTCATTGTCTACATAGATTGTAGATATACCATAAGAAGGGAGACTAGTACGACCAATGATTAATAAACAACATACTCATCATCAAGTGAGGCCTTTAACCATCATATAATAATGTATGGTATCTTTTGAAGATCTAGCCATAACAAGTTGTGCCCATCAGGTGAAGTCTAGGAGCATGATGGAACACAAGGATATACTTGTCCCTCCAATTGAGTTGAGAAATATTTTTGTGCATAGAGGTGTGGTTATCGAATCTAAATCCTTAGATCACTCATAATATGATATGGAAATATATGATGTATATGTAATGGAGGGATCTCTAGATACTATTGTATTATATCTAGTAGAAGAAATGGATATTCCATAGGATACCCCAAATCATGAGGAAGAGGCTACAAAGAATAAAGAGAGGAAAAAGAGAAAAGCATAGAATAAAAATAATAATAAATATTCCATAGAACAAGCAGAAGCATAGGAAGACTAATGTGCACAATAATAACAAGACAAATAGCATACCAAGGAGGAAGAATAACAAAAGAAGTCTAAATAAGCTAAGGTTGAGAAAAAAAGTCTGAAAAAACTCAAGCTAAAAGAAAGAAAGCTAAGGAAGTAGAATTTAAAAGGAAGAGAAGGGATCATGATGAGGTAGTATGAAAGTATGAAAAGGAATAAACTACATAGAGTTAAAATCAATTAGAACAAGAGGCTCAAAATAAATATACGAAATAATAATTCTAGAAAGAGGAGGAAGCCAAGTGCGAGGTAGAGGCACAAGCTATCAAGGAAAAAGTTGAGGTTGTTTCCAAAGCTAAAGTGGAGGTTGATGGTAAAGATAAGGCTAAGGTAGATTCCAAGGCTAAAATTATGGCTAGATCCTAGGCTAAGGAGGTAGCTTGAATTCAATTTAACTCCATATCCAAATCTTGACTTGAGGAAAAGGTAGAAGTAAGACATGTAGAGGCACATACTGTAAAAGAAAAATAAGTTAAAGAAAAGGTAAAATCATAACACATAACATCCCATAAGGATGTAACCCAATCAGGTACATCAAAGGAGACTTCAATATAAAATTATCTCCCCTCTACCCAATGGTTATGGGATATCCCTACCACATCATCTGGCTGCAACACCTTCTTACTTTTGTTAGCTCAATTTATGTTATCTCCTACCATAGTCCAAATTACATTCACCACACTTGCTTCCACTTCCATGGAGATGTCTTTGGATGTTTTGAAATTTCCATTATCTAAGCAAATTAAAATATCATATGCATTCCAAAAATCCATTTCATAAAAGGCTTCAAACTTGGAACATATTATTTTTTGGCTACACAAGGAGCAATTGAAAGTACAAAATCAAATTACTAAGGATAGTTAGCTCATCAATTCCACTTGTCCTCTTCTAGTTATGAAATTCTTTGGTGATGAAGTAATGTTTGAGGACAAACAACTCACTACATTACTAACTTAGCTAATAAAGAATTGGGTAAGCACACATTAACTGCATAGCCAATGGTAGTCTATATGTGTTGAAATGAAAGGCACTTTTGAACTACTAGAGTAATATGTATAGGTCCTAGATAATTCTACACATTAGGATAAGTAGATTATGCAAATAATGGTTTATTGGAGGAAACATATTAACAAATATTTGGCTTCTAATAAACTAGATTTTGTAATGGTAGATAAAGCTAAAGTTATAATGAACGATCTAATAGCTAATAGAAAAACATTGAATGATGAATTTCAATAGTTTATAGATGTCAAGGATAAAGTGATGAAAAAACTATAAGTCTGGTATAATGAGATAATATGCAACATATTTGTATCTATTCAAGCCTAAAGGACTATAGATAGGTTGGATGATATTGTGTAAAATATCTAGCTTAAGCTATGAAATACCAGAGACTTCCTTATCATTAAAAAAGAATAAGATGTACATAATTTGATGGTCATTATGATTCCAGTATAAATTTTTCTTACCATGGTGTGGGAAGTACTTGATAATTGTAAAATTCTCAAGCATGAACTCTCATAGGTTGACCCATCTATTGTGTATGTCATAGATTGTTAGGTGTGGATCCTGATTATCTTCCAAGATCAGAGTTTAAAATTTTTATGTTATTCCAGTCAAGCTTTGGATCCCATTATTTGTATCCCAAATGGCATGAGAGGTTTCAAATGGGGAACCCCTCTTATGGGGTTTGAGGGGGATGAGCCCCCTACTAGGGTGTCGAAGGGTTGCATGCCCCAGTGGGGGTTCAGGGGTAGCATCCTCAGTAAAAAATTTATTAAAATTGCCTTGTAAAATTGTAATTTTGTATTCAATCTAAGATATTCATTAAAGGTTTATATATCTGATGGTAGAGGTTATGTTTAGGTTTTTTTTCCTAAAATGTATTGATACATGGTTGAGATAAAAAATGAAATAGATCACACATATAGTGGATGTAGAAAATGTAGAGAGGTCTAACAGGATTTGTTTCTCCCTTGTATTGCTAGAAATAATATACTAAACAAGTTTGGTGGATGTATCCCATCTTGGGTGAACCACATTTAATCTGGTGTCTCTTATTTTATGCATTTTTATGTTTATTTTTTGTATGTTTCTTTAATTATTTCATAGTTTCTCTTGTATGTGATTTCAAGATAAATCTAGGTTTAATTTATCCTAACATAAATGAACCTAAGTTCATTCCACCACATGATCTCCAAATAATTTTGTAGAAGAGAAAGATGGATACAAAAGCATAGTCTAGGTAACCACAACCTACACAACCACCTAGCCAAACTTTGCAACCACCTCCATAGTAGGTAAATGTGTAATTCAAGTTTTGTTGTTTAAGAAAAAATATTACTTTGTAGCATAGTCATAATCATTTAGAGTGGGTCCAAGTTGGTTGAATACCCCTAACCTGGATGACCACCTAGTTAATCTAGTCTATGGAAACCCATAAAGGGTAGTAGGCAAGTATGCTACTTAGTTGAAAACCCTAAAGGGTGGCTAAGTAGTGCATAAAGGGTTTAAACTAGTAAATGTTACCTAGATTAATTATTTCCACTTTTTTGAAAGGCTAATCTTTTCTAACTTTAGTTGAGATTAGAGTTTAGATTTTGTCTCAGCATAAAACAATAGTTTAAGTTGGGGAAAGTTTTGGATGTGGAGTAGGGCCTCATAAAATAACAATTTTATAATTGGTGGGCATGTGCATAGGGTATCATTTACTCATCTATATGATCTTTTGGATGTCTTTGGCCTTGTTATCCAAGTGATAGATATAAGAATGCCATGACTCTTTTCTTTTTGTATGTTAGAAAGATATAATGTGAAGAAATAGAACCATGTAAAAAGCTATATATAGTGTTATGATGTAATGTAATATTATTTTGATGTGAGAGAGAGATTAATAGACTATCTCTATTATGTTTTTCCTAAGATTTTTTTACGCATGCCTAGTGTGTAGTGTTTACTCTATTTTGTTTTAGATTATTCTATCTTGTATTATGTTGTTTATGTTCTAGAATTCTTAATTCCATGTTAATTTATCTGTATATTTGTAGTTGTGTATAAAATTGTAGATTTTATAAATTCACTTATGCTATTATAATTCTTTTTTACTTCTAGTTGCACAAGTTATCCCTATAATTTGCATGTTCTAGAGAATTTTTAATAAATTTTACTCACATTCCTTCAACATGTACATGATTAGAATTTTATTTAAAGGTATCTTTGAGGAGATACCTTGAAGGAATTTTTAGTACCTTTGAGTGTACCCTAATGCATGCTTGAAAGGTATAAGTTATCTCATAGGAGATACTTTCAAACATGTGTTAGGGTGCCCTTGAAGGTACTAAAAGGTCCTTCAAGGTACCTTCTAATACATACCTTGAAAGAGCTTATAGTACCTTCAATGGGTATCCTATAAGATACCTCTAAAATACACATGATTGAAATTGTCTTTCAAGATATGTCTTATGAGATACCTTAGAGGTATTTGTAATACCTTTAATGGTACCTTTATACGTGTTTGAAAGATATCTCTTAGGAGATACCTTCAAGGTATCCATGAAGGTACTACAATTTCCTTTAAGGTATATTGTAGGAGATACCTTGAAGGGTTGTATTACCTTCAAGGGTTTTCTTAGTAGATAGAGATATCTTGGAGGGCATTGTAATAATTTCAAGGATAGCTTTATGCATGTTTGAAAGGTATATCTTAGGAGATACCTTCAAGGTAGATAGAGATATCTTGGAGGGCCTTGTAATACCTTCAAGGATACCTTTATGCATGTTTAAAAGGTATCTCTAGATACCTTCAAGATAACCTTGAAGGTACTACAATGCCGTTTAAGGTATCTTCTAAGAAATACCTTGAAGGGTCTTTTATTACCTTCAAGGGTTCTCATCTTAGATAGAGATACCTTGGAGGGCCTTGTAATAACTTCAAGGGTTCTCATATTAGATAGAGATACCTTACAGGGCCTTGTAATACCTTCAAGGATACTTTTATCTATGTTTGAAAGGTATCTCTTAGGAGATACCTTCAAGGTAGCCTTCAAGGTACTACAATTCCCTTCAAGGTATCCCTTAAGAGATACCTTGAAGGGTCTTTTAGTATTTTTAGGGGTTCTCCTAGTAGATACTATTGTACCCAACATCCCCCTTTTCTTATTCAAGAAATGGGGACTCACTTTTAAATTTTGGTCTTGTTTGTTGAACCTTTATTCTATTTGTCTCAGTAAATTTTTAATTGGGTTGCTCCTTAGCCTTTACAGTTAGAAGAAAAAACCATGGTATTATACATTTTATGGACTAACTTTATTAATGCACATAATAGGAATTTTCTTTCAAGGTATCTCCTAGGAAATACCTCGAAGGGCCTTGGAATACCTTCCATGTGAATTAAAAAGGTCCTTGCAAGGGATTTAATATAACCATGACACCTTTTATTTGGAAAGAACCCTGATGTCAGCTTGAATTTAATAGATAACTTCAAGGTAGCCTTGAAGGTACTACAATGCCCTTTAAGGTATCTTCTAGAAGATACCTTATAGGCTCTTTTAGTAATTTCAAGGGTTATCCTAGTAGATAGAGATACCTTAGAGGCCCTTTTAATACCTTCAAGGATACCTTTATGCATGTTCGAAAGGTATTTCTTAAGAGATACCTTTAAGGTAGCCTTGAAGGTACTATAATGCCCTTTATGGTATCTTATAGGAGATACTTTGAAGGGTCTTATAATACCTTCAAGGGTTCTCCTATTAGATACCTTGAACATGTACACGCTTGGAAATTTATTTCAAATTATCTCCTAGGATATAACCTTGAAGGGCCTTGTAATAATTTCAAAGGGTCTCCTCATAGATACCTTGAACATGTACATAATTGAAATTTTCTTTCTAGGTACTTCCTAAGAGATACCTTGAACATATACATGATTGGAATTTTTATTTTGAGGTACCACTTAATAGATACATGGAACATGCACATGATTGGAATTTTCTTTTAAAGTATCTCTTATGAGATACCTTGAACATGCACATGATTGGAATTTTCTTTTAAGGTATCTCTTAGGAGATACCTTAAAGGGCATTAGAATACCTTCTATGTTGATTTCAAAGGTATTGATAAGGGATTTGATATAGCCATGACACCTTTTTATTTTGTAAGAACCCTAATACACATGATTGGAATTTTCTTTAGAGGTATCTCCTAGGAGATACCTTGAACGTGTATAGGATTGGAATTGTATTTGAAGGCATCTACTTGGAGATACCTTGAAGGGATTTAAAATACCTTCTATGTGGATTGCAAAGGTATTTATAAGGGATTTGATATAACTGTGGTACCTATTTTTTTGGTAATAACCCTAATGCTAGCTCTAATTAATTATAGGAATTATACATGGAACTCCCACAACCAACCAAAATTAAAGGGCCCCACCCAAGATCTCTCCATTAATACAAATATGCCACATGGAATAGTACAAAAAAGTCATCACTAAGCTACATTTTGAGAGCCCTCAAGAGTAATCAGAAGGTGCCATATGTCAAAAGGTCGCAAACTTTAGCTTTAAATCTAAAATTGATGGTGAATCAAAGGCAAATCAGTGCTAAATTTGAATTCTAATGAATTTAAATGCCAAAATTAATACCTCAAAGATATGAAAAGTTGATGAACTCACTAACAAACTAGAATTCCCAACAAACCTTGCATTAATCAAATACATCTTCAAAATGATACTCAACTCAACCATTGTAACCTACATTTTCATTAAAAGCTCTAATTGTTTACTCTCTCTACCACTTGCTTCCCCAATTCAATCAAGCCTGAGATCTTCATATATTACACCTGACCACCATTATTAGAGATTTTTAATTATAGAGAAACATAAGAAGATGTCAGTTACTACTCAAGATATTAAAAAAATGGAATAGATAGGACCCTTCACTTTGGATAAGAGTGTTCTATTTTGAAATGATAATTTTCTATTTCAATATGGGAATTTAGTTGTGGTCAAGGACACAGAGTTCATCTTCGAGGCCATAGACTTAGGGGACATGCATTACAGTAGCAGAGTCTACAATTGCATTGATGAAGGGGGTGTAATAAAAACTAAAAATTTTGAAGGAGCAGGAATTACCAATAGTGTGGTGTCTCTAAAATTTCTCACTTAGAAATTTTGGGTTACCCCTATTTAAAAATTTTCATTTTATCTTATGTGAGTCAATTTCCCTTATTAAACCAATCCCCTGAATAAAGTCTTTATATTTAGTAGTTTTTATTTTGATTGCTTTCTTTTCCCAATTGCTTCAAATTACAGTACATGGTTGAAAACATATGCCTAAGGCCATCATTGGAAAACCTATTTACGCATCTTTCCCAAAAGATAAAAAAAGTTAAGTGTTTAGACTCATTTCCAATACAACTCGGGTTCTCCAAGTTACTTTACTTATTAAACAATAATAAAATTAGTGTTGCAATTTTTAGTTGTATTGTCTAGTTTAAACTAGAATTACCAAATAGTTTTACTTTTCATCAAAATCTAAGTTGTCCTAAAAACCCATTAAACACTACATAAATCAAACCAAGTTTTCAAATTAACTTTACTTACTCAAATCCATAAGTAAAAGTAATGGAGGTTTATGAACATAAAGTTCTCACTAGTCGAGACCAACTCAAGATTATGAAGATGCTTAAATCCTAAAAGCAAAGTTGAGTGAAATAGTCTAATAAACCTGATAAAAATATAAGGGCTTATGTGGATCCTTCACACGTGTCCACTACATATAATTAATGCATTGGTAAATATAAATATCAATTAATTCTACCTCATTTCCCACATAGCATTCAAGTTGTTTAACTAAGTTGTCATACCTATGAACCCTGAACTATGTTATTCAATCTTTTGGAGTATTTTTTGATCCAAATATTCATGACCCATTTGTATTTAAGGTACTTATATCTTATTAATTTGTTTTTATGCTTCTATCCTGATCATTTTCTTCTCATGTTTCTTTGGTAGTTTTTCATTTGCCACTATGAAGATTCTACTATCTATGCTCATTTTGCTTCCATCTATTTTTTACTTTTACATGTTTAAGTAGTGTTGTATAAACCCTATAACAATTCCTAAAACACTAAGTAAATGAAAAAACCCCTCAAAAAACTACAAATATTGAGCCCTAGATTAAAAACCCAAGTATTGAAACTAGAATAAAAACATGGGTTCCCCATTAATTTTTACACAGGTTCTTGAGTACAAGTTACTCAAATCAAGAAACCTAAGATTATCAAAGTGGCTTACCAACCTAGATTTTCCTTAACCTATTGCTTGCTTGGACTCATTACTACTCATTACTTCTACTCCTGTGAGTTTTTTAAACCTAAGTTACTTGAGTTAGTAAATCCAAAGTTTGGAACCTTAAGACACCTATAGAACTACCTGAGTGGAACCTAGAATTGTAATTACTTATTACTTCTAATTCAAGTTTCCCAACCAGAGTTACCTGCTTGAACCCAAAGTAGCTTCCCTCAAGAGACCCAAATTCCTCATGACTCACTGCTTACATAGAGTCCCAAACTCAAGTAACTAGTCAGGATAACCCCAAAGTCACAAGCTAAGAGAAACTCAAAGTTACTCATGCCTTTTATTGTTACCTACCCAGTTTTTTAAATGCTTAAGACTTGTAGATCATCTAGACCAATCTAAGGTTGTGATACTCTATTGCTTATTATGAGTTACTTGGGGTTTTCAAGACTTTTTACTGCTTGTAACCTAAATTTGTTTTAGAGGTATTATTTGATACAACTTAACTCATTTCTTCATTTTTTTCTAAACAAGTAAGAACATTCATAGAAATTTAAAGAGCACTTGTCGAGTTTTTCCATAGTTAAATAGAATAAATGCCAATGTTAGAAAGATTAGAGAAATAAATAGCTAGAGTATAAGTACAAGAAATAAAAACTTTAATTGAATAAGTCCCTGAGTTAGCACTTGAATAAATCTAAGTAGGAAGGGTAAAACAAAATCTAAGAGAGCCAGACACAAGAACCAAAGATGAAGTATGAGTATAAGGGGTATCCTATTGAATCTTGTATTAATTTTAAGTTGACTAAAATAAGTGATACATATATGGGGCATGTATCTATAATTGAGTTTTTAGAGAGATCCAAGGCTATATTCAAGACTCCACTCATGTAGGCAATGACTAATAGTGGGATTCTACAAGCTGCAACTTTCCCAAGCCTAGCTTAACTTCCTGAGTTTGTCTTAGCATGTACCAAGTACTATGACTCCCTCAATAGGACAATCAAAGATACTTTTGGCAACAAAATAATAAGGTTAGATGTTCAATACCTTAACTATTGCTCAAATATACCAGCAACATCTAAAATCCTAGATGTAACAATGGAAAAAGCTAAAAGTTAATGGAAAAATAACATATCAGAGTGAATTAAGATAATGAACACAAACTACCTAAATAAATATAAGAAAGCTTCAATATTTCCAAAGTAGAGAGTAAGATCAGACTTGGTTCAGGAAGTTGATGACATTACTTAGTTGTTATGTAGAATCAATGGAAAAAATAATGCCAAGTGATTTTCAACTTAGATGTATGCATACATTAAGGCCATTGATGTCAATAGGAGTTCCACAATGATTGAGTGGGCTAGGATGATAAGTGATAACATGGACCAATAGTTGAGAAATATATTATAGACTTTTAACTTTAATATGACTTCATATTTATTATATGTTACAACTTCAAATGGAGCCTTATCTTGTCTAAATACAAAAGGGATGCTAGTAACTGAGCCAATATATGAATAATATCCTCAATTAGTTCTTTCTTAGTACTACAAACATTATAAGATAGTGAATGATGGATACTTCTATGAAATCATTTGTAAGTTAAATGTAGCTTTGAAACATAAGAGGGTATCCAATGTAGCATGGGATACAGTTTCCCAATTTAAGTGAATTTTCATTCATTTCTCAACTTCACATACATCAAATTTGGTGGTTTCTCAAGTATACCAATCAAATTACTAAGATACCCCAGTGACAAGTGGATTCTTATAGAGTTGTGTAGGTAGCTTGTTGAATTACATGACTTACAGTTAATGACTCACCATCCCACTATTAAATTTCATATTTTTATTGGTTAGTACCACTATCCAAGTATCTATATGGCCAAAAGTGTACAAAAGGAGATGTACTATAATTACAATTAGACACATTTTGTAGCTAGGGACAGTTTTTATTATAGAGGTGTAGTCCTGATTATAATTTCTCTTGAGTATATGCATATTCTTGCACTTAAAGACTATTGGATTGATTATAGGGATGATATTGACATGAGAAAAATGGAGAATAGTTAGTTAACTATCAAACAAATCCATACTTTTTATCAAGCCAAAATTATTGAGGGCATAGAGGATGATGGAATTATAACTAGTGATGCCTACTATATAGTAGGAGGGGATAATGCCCCACGTCTTGAATTTTTTTTGGTAAGAAACAAGTTAAAACTATTATAGGTAAAAATTCAATGGTTTTGGTCATGAATTCTACATGGATCCTTAACAAAGTATATTGCATGAAGCTGTTGATGACTGAGACTACTAGAATAAGTCAAATAAAAAAAGAAAACGTGTAAGGAGAAAGTAACCAAGGACCCATAAAGATGTTGAAGTTGAATAAAAATGTTTATGACTCATACTCTATAGTAAATTATAATGATCCAATTTAGCTATTTGTTTCCAAACCTCCTTTGTTCTTTTATATTGTTACCACTACTCCTGTTATTCCCACTTCCACTACAACTACCATAGATCCATTAATACTTATGACACCTCCAAAGTCTCATGGTATCAAGCCTTCTAAGAAACCCATTCAAATGGAAACTAATGTTCCTCCTCCTCCTCCTCTTCCTCCATCTTCTCCACCTATCTCCACCTCCACCTCTTTAAGAAGATCAACACACCACTAAAAATGAGTTAGAACAAGTAACTACTAAAGAAGTGACCCCACCTCAAGAGGCACCACAAGAAAAACAAAAGGAAGCAGTTGAACCTAAGAAGGAGTATATAGAGGTAGAAAAGAATTGGAAAAGTGGGAAGATAAGGTAGAAAATGTAGAGACAATTGTAGAGAAACTGGCAGAAAAAACAAAGAAGGAATCAGTAATAGATAAAGTGAAAGAGAAAGAAAATGAAATAGAACCAAAAAAAGATAAAGATAAAATGCACGAAGCAGAGAAATAAAAGGAATTTGATAAGGAGAAAGAAGTAGAAGTTGATAAATAATTTGAGAAAGAGGTAGACAAAGAGATCAATAAAGTGATAGAGACCCAACAAATTCAATCTCAATATCTAGTGGTTAGGAATAACTAGCAACAAATGATGATTCATACAAACACTTCCACTAGTACAGATTTATCTTCTTGGTTGGAAATGCAAACAAATCTCAAGAATAGAGAAGTGATAATTTTGGAAGAAATTTATTTACAACTATTGAAGAGTTTGGATAGAAAAGGAAAGAAGCCTAAGACCACCAAGGTAACTTAAAAATTTATAATTGAGCCTACAAGACAGAAATTTGTAGAGGTATCAGTCCCTCCACATGGCATGAATAAAAGTGAAGTCACTGAAGGTGAATTAAGAGTTACAAATATATCTCTTGGATAATTTAGCATAAAAGGCTTGAAATAGGATACACAGACCTTGATTGACACTCTTTTTAAGAATATCAATGAGGAAAATGCTACTAAGTCCAAGTTGAAAGAACAAAATTCTAAATTGTGTGAAATAATTAATAAAGTTGTAAGGTTTGCTCCACAACAAACAATTATTTTAGAAGATTTAATTGGCTAGAAAGTAATAAATGAGGTGTATGAAACTAGAGAAAAGGCTAAGGTCATTGATGAATTGATGGAGAATATGCATCAAACTACTCAAAAACTCTTCCCTGAAGTCCTAGGTATTCATGTTGCTATTGTAAATAAATTAATAGAGATAAAGGTAGTAATGAAGGAAATAGAGAATGAGAATGGAATTTTTGAGTTGTAGCAAGAGAGTTTGTAGATAATAAGTACTTTGAGTGAGAAAGTTTTGATTAAGAGAGTATTGTCCTTGAAGGATCAATAAAGAAAGTAAAATAAGAATAATATATCCTATCTTTTTGCATGCATATTCTTGAGGCAATGTTTGAAAAAATGAAGACTTTAGAAGAAGAAGATTTCAATGAAAAGGTGAATCTAGAAGATTATATCTTTGGTCTCACTAACATTTGGTTTAATACCACTCTAAAGACATCTAAATAGTTATATCATTAGTTCAATAAAATAATGGAAAACGCCACCACTCCTTTCATAGTTAAATCTATAAAGGTGTTAATCAAATATCAACATAAAATCAAGAGGTTTAAACCAAGACTTGAAAAGATGAAAGCTCATAGTAAGAGGTTGGAAATATAAATGCTAAGATCTAAGAATAAAATTCAATCACTTGTTAAACTAGATTATGCAAAAATATAGTTGATGATGTCTCAGCATATCAAATATAGAGAGAAGTGCAAATATGAAGTCCATGATGTGGAATAATTGTTTTTATTATTCTTATTAGCAATCTCTTATTTCTTATTTATATTTTATTTCATTCTATTTGTAAAGTAACTTTGTTAGGGGTAATTACTTTAAGTAAAGTCATTTAGTGGAGTTACTTGTCAAGTTATATTACTTTATAAAATTATAAAAATCAAGTAACATGGTTAAACACCATTACTTGAAGTCATTTCATAAAATAAAATTACTTAATCAAGCTTTTCATTGCATACAAAGAGATTTTTTTTGTTTCAAATTGTAAAACCAACAAGCCCTACATGTCATCGGTTGTTGTATGCCACAGAGGAGATATTATAGAAGGACACCTCTCGATGGTTCCCAATTTTAGCATAGCACATGGAAATTTAAAGATTTATCTCCTATTTATTTTTTACTTCTAAATTATATAAATATAAGTGCAGCCTTGAATGCCTATGGAAGATGGTAGTTATTCCATAGTAATTGTAATAGAAGCAAGAAAATTTAAGAAATCTAAAACTTTGTGTTTAGATTTCTAATATTTTCAAAGTGAATGAGAAAGAAGTTGTTTTCTATGAAACTTTGCATCTTAGGATATCATTTGGTGAATTTATGAAGATTAATATGGTAAACTTTATGTTATCTTGAATCTGAATATGAATTTCAATATTTCTTAGTCATTTGTTGAAAATATTATCATCTTTTGAATGTTTATTTACTTGTATGGATTTAAAAAGATTTGTAAAGTTACTTATTGTGAAGTATAACTTCTTTCTTCCCACATTCTCTAGCCTTTCATTCTCAATTTTCCAAAAAAAATTCACACATTCTCTAGAACAACTGCTTACTTGCTATAAAATCACCTTGTTATGGTTCATGAACTATGTGATTAAAATTAATACCCTTAGAAATGATACAACTTACACATAATATGTATAATTTGTGAATAACTTAGAGTTGTGTATAATTATAAATAAATAGACATAAGCATACAAGACCTTCACCATTAAAAGAAGGGGATTTAATCCCATGACTACCTAGGTACTTTTTTTAACCTACAAAATATTTAGCCAATAGTTTATGATGACTCCACTAATGAATGAAAAATTAAACTCTTAGAATTCAAAAATAGATTACTTCTCTAAGTTGAGATAGTCATAGTTAAGGTTCAATTTTCTAAACTTTGCATGATTTTCAAAACCTTCATCTAAAATAATGCATGTAGAGTAAGTTATCCACCTCTAAGTAAAGCATGTCCTTGCTGAAGTTAACTCCACTTTATAAAAAATATGCATATCTTTTTATTGGATTACTACATGAGAAGTTATGTTTTGTTTAATGCCTTGTTTATCTTGAACTCATTTCATGTCAAGTAACTATTCTGTAAGTCTTTTTCTATAAACCAAATTACTTTAGTAATCCCCAGAATAACTTTTACACTTTAAACTAGAAAATTGACCTTTTACCAAAGTAAGGAGAGCCTAAAGCCAAACTATTGATTTATTTAAATTGTAAGAGTGGTTCAGTTTTAGATTTTATATTCAAGCTAGAATATGAAGAGCCAGTCTCTCACCTATAAGACAAACATAAACTCTTATGAATTAGCTATAATACAATTTCTTAGGAATAATTCAATCTACTAATCTTTAATTCCTTATTCTTAGAAAAATGGTGTAACCACTTCTAGTCCCTTGGGGAGTAATAATTGGTCCTCTCAATTTGACTCCTCCTCTATATGACTTACCAAAGGGGTCAAGAAATAATTTTTCAAAGTTCATGGGTGATGGAAAATAAAATCTAGATGAGCACTTGGCTTCTTTCTTTGTAGCTTATGGATTAATTAGCATTGATCATGAAGTTGTCTCAGTCAGACTTTTCATTGAGACCTTGCATGACTCAACTGTATAATGGTTGTACCATTTGGATCCTTGCAATATAGTTAATTAGGCCACCATGCATGATCAATTTGAAAAGAGATTCAAATCTAAAGAATATTCACAAATATTGCTTACACAACTGACTCGGCTCAAGAAGGAACCACATGAGTACATATAGGATTTCATTGCCAAGTTTAATAGATTACTCTATAAAATTCCTCAAACTACCTTATCTATTGGAGATAATTAAAAATGCTTCTTCATCAATGCCCAATTACAAGAGGTTAGCTATCAATTGCACTGAGCACATCCTAATGATTAAGCATCATCTCAAAATCTTGCTACAAAGGTTGAATATGACTTGATAATGGGTGGAAATATCAAGAAAACAACTTCTAATGGTGATTCTTAGTCTTCAAGAACATCATAAACTACTAATCCTCTCTTACATAAGTTGGATAATGACTTACTAAAAGTCAAAAGATAAACTGCTCAAGGTACTCATGTTCCTCCTATTAGGAATGCACCTACATGTAATTTTAATAATCATAATAAGAACTGCATTCCTAGTCCTACACAAAGATTGGCAATTAGATGCTCCCAAAAATCATATTGACATAAATAAACAAGATCAGATGACTGATGATACTCATCAAATTCTTGTTGATTTTTATGACTTTGTAGATTCTTCTAGTAACTCCAATGTAAGATATCTTGAATAGCAATTAGAAATTGATTATGGAGAAGTATTTGAATAAGATCATAGTCACTCTTTTGCATTATTTACAAGGTCATAGATTCAGCAAGCTATTGAAAAACCTTCCAAAGAATAAGAGAAAGGAGACTATAGATTAGATGTAATAATTCTTAAAATAGGTAGTCCTCTACCTTCTTCTTTATCTCAAAAATATAAGTATGTAGCTTCTTATAATCAAATTCATAATCTATTAATTCATACTACCAAAACTAATCTTAATTTGTCTACATCCATCCCCTCTTTTGACATAATTGATCACATAAAAAAACAAAAATTCAAATGTTAAAAGCTAAATAATTGAGGTCTTATCCAAATTAGCTAAATAGATTTTTCAAGTATGTTCAAAGTAAAGGGTCAAACAGTTCAACCAATGCCCCTAAAGGTATCTTGCCTACTCCTAAATGGTTTCCTTCCCAAAACAATGCTATAATTGCTTCTCCCACAACTTGTTTCACATTTGGAAGGATAGATCCATTTTATGTCTCTCTATTAATCAATGGGTTCAAGTTAATCAATTATATCCTAGACTTTGAAGCCTCAAATAATGTTATGCTAGCTAAATTAGTTGATGCCCTTAGCCTCAATTTGACTAAAAAAATTGTAGATGTTACTCAATAGAGAGACAAGCTCCCCTAATTGGATAGATCAAAGATGTCCAAGCTATCCTGACAGCTTCTCAAATAAAAGACTTAAAATGATGATTTTGGTAGTAGATATTCCTATCTCTTATAGAATGTTACTAAGTAGAAACTTCTATAAGGATTTGGGTGGAGAAGTAAAGATGGATTGGTCATGTTCTCACATTCTAATCAAAGGAGTAAATCAAAACTTGAGCCTAAAAAGAAGTCCAAGTATATGATTTTAAAGTCTAATGATCCAAGGTCACAAATTTTTTTTGAAGAATCATACCATGGAGTCTACTGCCTTAAATTTGGCAAGGAGATACAAGGATTGGTGGAAGTAGAAAAAGAAGAAGAAGAAGATAAGATATGGATGTTGAAGTTTGATGGTAGCTATTGTTTTCTTGGTTTAGGTGTAGGGGTAGTATTGATATCACCTAATGGTAAAATATTTTCTTACTTCTATAAACTCATGTTTGAAAATACTAACAACATAGTAGAATATGAGGCACTTCTATTAGGACTTGAAAAGTAAAGGAAAAAGAGGTAAGACTCCTAAAAGTGCAAGGTGATACTAAGTTAATAGTAAGACAAATATGTGGCCAATATCAAGTGAAAAAAGACAATCTAAGGTACTACCATGATCAAGTTCTGAGTCAAACACTTGACTTTACATCTTTCTCGGTCAACTTAATTCCTCATGATCAGAACTCTAGATCTGATTCACTTGTAGTTATTACATCTCTACTTAGGTCAGATCAACATCCAACACTTTTTTGAGAAGGTAATTATAAAGTAGAGATGGTCTACCATCCAAAGGTTCTAGATAATGTTGATCAGTGGCAATTTTTCAATGATGACAAGAAAATAGTTGCATTCTTTGGGAAGCAAGATAACTTTGAAGAACTGTACTTTGAAGGAAGTAGTTTATTTCCATGCCAGATAAAAAAAGGTATCACTAATCCTAAACTTACTAATAATAAATATATAATTCAATTTATGGGAAATAAAATTCTTAAAGGGTGAGTTTCTCTATAATAAACCTTTGACAAGCATGAATAGTTTCTAAAGAAAAAGAAAGAATATGGTGATAGTTCTACTCTAAAAATATAGCAAATTAATCTGAGTAGTGAAGAAAAACCTAGGATGGTCAACAATGGTAAATGTTTCTCTCAAGAAGAAAATGAATAATTCATTGAGCTTCTCAAAATATACATTGACGTGTTTCTTGGTCCTACAAAGACCAAAAGAACTTCCAGCCAGATGAGGTACAACACTATATTCCACTTCAGCTAAAAGTAAATCTATTCAAGCAAAACCTATGCCATCATAACCTAACCATCTCAAGTACTACCTATGTTTAAATATAGAAGCTTCTTGATGTTGATATCATTTATCCAATTCATCATTCAGCATGGTTAGCTAACATTATCCTAGTGAGAAAGAAAAATAGATAAATATGCTTGTGTTAATTTTTACAATCTAAATCAAGCTTATCTGAAAGATAACTACCCATTTACCATTATGGATCACACCTTACAAGTAGTTACCAATTTATAAATTTTGTTGATGTTAGATGGATTTTTGAGCTATAATTAGATAAAAGTGGCTAAAGAAGATCAATACAAAATAACTTTCACAATGCCATGGGGAATATTTACTTATCAGAAGATGACTTTTGGGATTATCAATACTCGATAAAAAATTTAGTGAGAAATGGATCTAAAATTTACACATCTTAAGAATAAGAGTATTGTGGTATACCTTGATGACTTGATAGTCTTATCCAAGCAAAGAGATAATCACATGACTGATTTAGAAGAAGTTCTCATCTAATGCAGGAGACATGGGATTTATTTGAATCCCATTAAATCAATATTTACTATGACTAAAGGAAAACCTTTTTTTCACATAGTCTCAAAGGAGGGAACAAATATTGATCTTTAATAAGTCAAAGTTATTCAGATTTTACCTATGCCTATGCTCAAGAAAGGACTACATTCATTCTTTGGTAAGGTCAATTTTCGTAGAATATTCATTCATGATTTTGTTGTGTTGACTCACCACATATCTAATATAATGAAAAAAAGGAAAGAATTCAAATGGAATACTAAAGGTAAGTTATAATTTTAAAGGATTAAAATAAATATAGCTAAAGCTTCAATGTTGGTCTCCTTGAATTTTAGTAAAGAATTCATTCTTTATTGTTATTCTTCTGAACATACTATGTTAGCCATGCTCTTACAAAATAATGATGAGGGTATTAAATCCCCAATAGCTTTCATGAGATATCCATTGAAAAGATGTAAACTAAAGTATTTATAGATGGGAAACATGCCTTTATTATATTCAAAGCATGCAAAGTTTTTAGGTACTATATTTTATCTTCACATATTAAATTATATGTACCTGATACTACAATAAAATCAATTTTAACACAGCAGGAATTGGGATTATCAAGAGGCACCTAGGTAGCTAAGGTGAAAGAGTTTGATCTCAATATCAAACTAATAAAGCTAGTGAGAGGGAGAGGCTTGTACCAGTTGATGATAGAGAGAAAACCTGATGACATAGATATGACAACACCTTTACTCCAAGCTAAATTAGATGGAGATTTTCCTATGGTGATCTTTATTGATCTTGTTGATGAATGGTACAACAAGATTTCTTACTTCCTAACTTATGGAGAATGTTTGGCTGATATGACACATAAAGAAAAATGTACCATCAAATTGAAGTCAAAGGATTATGTCCATTTGGATAATGGTTTGTACAAAAAAGGAATATATGGTGTCTTCCTATGTTATGTGGACAAAGAGAAACAAATGACACTACTGGAACAATACTATGATAAAGCATGTGGTTTTCAATTTTCAATGAAGATCATGACATAACATTTTATGAGAAAGGTAATTTTGGCCTACCCTTTTCTAAGATGCTTTTGACTAGGTTGCTAACTATCAGGCATGTTAGCACTTTATGGGACGTGTAAAATTTCCATCATTGCCATTAAAACTAATTATAATTAGTGAACTATTCTAGCAGTGGGGCATGCATTTTATTGGCATGATAAATCCTTCTTCAAGTGCTAGACATTGTTATGTTTTAACTACAGTTGATTACTTTAGTAAGTGCATAAAAGCCATTATTGTCAAGCATGACACTTTTGAATTTGTATGTGATTTCATCAAAGAGAACATTGTAGTAAGGTTTAGTGTCCCACATAAGATACTAACAGATAATGCAGCCAACATTTCTTTAGTAGAACTAACTATTTTTTATTACTTATATGAAATAGACTTGGCTCATGCTTCAAATCGCTATCATCAGGGAAATGGTCAAGTTGAATCAAGTAACAAGAACTTGATGAACATCATTCATAAACTAGTGGATAATAATCAATGAAAGTGGCACAAGAAGTTCTTTGATGCATTATGGGTTGATAGGATCACTCAAAGAAAGCCATTAGTATGTCACCTTTTTTGTTATTATATGGAATAAATGTTAAGATACCAATCACCATAGAGTTTTCTTATTTGTACTTGTCCAAATATATTGAAGATAGAAATTATCAAGATTGAATTGATAAGAGGATCATGTTTCTCATTGAACTATAAAAGATTTGTATTCAAGTTGTTGACTAGTTGACTGATCATCAAATGAAAGTGAAGAAGGTCTTTGATAAGAAGGCTTGACATAGATATTTTGAATTTGGTGACTTGGTACTCCTATGGGATAAACAAAATAAACAAAAAGGTAATCATGACAATTTTGACTCACTATGAACAAGGCCTTTTACCATAAAGATCATTCCTGGAAGAGATAGATTCATCCTAGATTATGGAATTGAACTATCAATGTCATTCAATAGGAATCCCTTGAAGTTCTACAAGAATTGAGTAGTAGGGTAATACCTGTATATATATAAATAAAGTTTTCAATTTTATTTTGTTTAGATTTTTTTGCTTTTTGGTTTCTTTGTTTATTTTGTAGTTTTTGTGATTGAGTTTTTGTAAAGACTTCATACCCAATAGACAAGATTCAAAACCAGAGATACTAGGATCTCATCCTTGTTTTTTTCTTCCTAATATAAATAAAAATGTCCCCAATTAGATCCAGCTAGTATCCCCAAAATTTCACACTTAGAAATTTTGGGTTACCCCTATTTAAAATTTTGCATTTTGTCTTATGTGAGTTAGTTTCCCTTGTTAAACAATACCTTAAATAAAGTCTTAGTCTTTATTAGTTTTTATTTTGATTGTTTTCTTTTCCTAATTACTTCAAATTGATCCAAAAGGTTGAAAATAATTGCCTAAGGCAATCACTAAAAAACTCATTTACTCATCTTTCCTAGAAGATCAAAAAAGTTAAGTGTTTAAACTCATTTCCAATAAAACTCAAGTTTTCCAAGCTACTTAACTTATTAAACTAGAAGAATTGGAAGAGGAGCGATGGCTATGGCTGGAGGAGGGCACGCGGCCGACCCGTCGACTGGTGAGCCGTCGGTAGACCCCAGGTCTGAGGCTGCACCACAGGGGGACAACAGGGCAGATTTTTCAACATTTTATTCCAGCGACAGAGTTAAATTGAATAAAGTCAATGGGTGCTTACTGAGAAGGCAGGACCGACCAGTTTTGGTCATCCCTCAGGAGATAATACAGGAGGACATTGAATACCTATCTTCACACACCTTGATCTGTAAATTCTTAGGCATACGCATTCCTCAAGCAGCTCTGGAAGCATGGATCAGGCACTCATGGGCAGTCAATGGAGACTTTGACATTATGTTAGCAGGGAATAACTACTTCATGGTGAGTTTCTCTTATGTGACAGACCGTAATCATATTTTTGAAGGAGGACCTTACTTCTATGAAAGAGTAGGTCTATTTCTCAAACCATGGCATTCAGGGTTTAATACGGCTGAGGAATTGCCAGTGTGTGTCCCGGTTTGGGTGCGTCTCCCACGGCTGCCATTGGAATTCTGGAGGGAGGACATCCTCAGACAAATAGCGGCTATGTTGGGCACACCAACAGCGATAGCCCATCAATCTCTGGACAGGAAATTCATTACTTGTGCTCGAGTCGGTGTGGACATGGATTTGAACAAGCCTCTTCCGGATTCATTGGAGATTAATATGGGCTCACTGAAATGGATTCAACAGATTGACTATGAATCAATTCCATTCAGATGTAGAATTTGTCATGTCTATGGCCATTTGCACACACAGTGCCCCCAGGTTAGCAAAGACAAAGATCCAATGCCAGACTCCGCAACGCCTTCTGCGGTCTTGAGCGGCAAGGAGGCTGGGATGGCAGACCAGAATGGTAGAGCAAAAACCCAACTGGACAGGTTGAGTAAAGGGAAAAATTCAGCAGGTGGGAACCCTGCGCAGGGCTCAGCTAATGTCTTCAGTAGTGGAATGGATGACTTCGTACCAGTACGAAAGCGTGCTAGGGGTCGAGGGCAATGAAGAGGAATTATGGAGAGGCAGAATGATCAGGGATTTAATAGGTTTGAGGCTCTTGACAACATGATCATTGAAGAGGGTTTTTTGATGCAGGAACCTGGTAATGAGGTGGGATAGCTGAACCAATGCCCAACACTTTTAACAGGACTTGATAGACTGGACCAAGAGCATCCGAAGGATTCCCCAAGACTGGAGGCAGGACAACCGGCTGATTTGCAGGAATTGAAAGAGAAGGAAGTGAGATGGGCAGATTTGGTAAAGGAAGGAGAGTCAGTAAGAAAAGATAAAAGTCTGGCTTTGGCCCTTGGATTAGTGCAAAAACAATTCAAAAAGGCCACTTCATCAGCTGCTCCTAAAGTGGGGAGGCGAAAAGACCAGGACAAGCTCAAAATTACAGGAGATTTATTGGTGGAGTCTGGGGTTGTCAAGACCTTAGAGGAGCATTTTCCCCAATCCACCCAATGATAGTTTTATCTTGGAATGCAAGGGGATTGAATAGCGGCCCCAGGAAAAAAGCTATACGGAGATTGGTGTGGGAGCACTCACCGGACATTTTTTGTATACAGGAGACTAAACTCTCAGTGGATTCTCTATTTGCAAGTATGCCAAACATCTGGAATAATGGGCAATGGCAATGTATAGGAGCCAGAGGGAGTTTGGGAGGACTTGCTATGGGATGGGATCAGAGGAAAATTCTGCCAATTCATTGGATTTCCAATATTTCAGCTTTGTCAATGACAGCCTCTTCTTTGGAAATGGGTGAATTGTGCTTGGTTACCACTGTGTATGCCCCAGTGGACATCGAGGGACAGCAACAACTGTGGGCGCATATCCGCTATGTTCGCCAATGTTTTCCATTCCTGCCATGGATTATTGCAGGCGATTTCAATGCAATAATGAGCCTGGAAGAGAAGAGAGGTGGGATAAACCGCTTAAGCCCCTCCTCAGAGTGTCTTCGCCATAATGTTGCATCACTTCGCATCACGGATGTGAGACCTGCAAATGGGCTTTTTACTTGGAGCAACCGAAGATCTGGTAATGCGGCTATTTCTAAACGCCTTGACAGATTTTTAGTTTCATGTTTTTGGCAGTCTAGTGCTTTTACTCTCTCTTCTGAGATTTTGGATTGGAGGGGTTTGGACCACTGGCCTATCAAACTCTCTATTGGGCAGATTTGTGGTCCTAAAAAGCCTCCATTTAAATTTCAGTTGATGTGGATCCATGACCCCACCCTTCATGATCTCATAGAACAATGGTGGAGACAAGGGGGGGCTGCTTTTGGAACAGCCATGTACTCCTTTATGAAAAAGCTTCAATATGTCAAAAGGAAGTTGCAGATTTGGAACAGGAACTATTTTGGGAACTTACAGGTTATGAAGAGGAGAATGCAAGACCAGTTGGATGGCATAACTAGGCAAATAAGAGACTATGGCCTCTCGGAGGACCTTCGCCTGGAGGAATCTAGAGCTGCAAAGGAACTTGCTGAGTGGGAGCTTCGAGAGGAGATTTTTTGGAAGCAGAAGGCACGCATTGAGTGGCTACAAGAGGGAGATAAGAATACTGCCTTCTTTCACAAATCTGTCTAAGGAAGAAGAAATGGAAATTTTATTACCTCTCTCTTTACACAGGACGGGACGCACCTCTCTTCCTCTCAGGCTATCCGCAGAGAAGCGGTTCGATACTTCTCATATCTCTTTACTAGCGAACCACTGCTAGATGAAAGGGCAGAAAATGCAGTGCTGTCATGCATTCCATCCTTGGTGGATGATAGAATGAATGATGGTCTTATGCGGCCAATCAGAGCGGCGGAAGTGGAGGAAGCATTGTTCAACATGAAGAGAGGCAAGGCCCCTGGACCTGACGGATTCCCTGCTGATTTTTTTCAAGAATATTGGGATATAATTAAGCATGATTTGTTGAGTGTCATACAGGAATCCTACTCAAGCAAGGATATGCTCAGAGCTTTGAATGCTACATTCTTGATGTTAATCTCGAAGAAGGAGCAGGCAAATAAACTTGAGATGTTTAGGCCCATTGCGCTTTGCAATGTGGTTTATAAAATAATTACTAAGCTTATAGCGCAAAGACTGAAAGGGCTCCTCCCCAATCTTATTTCTGAGGAGCAAGGAGGGTTTGTAGCTGGTAGACAAATTTTAGATGGAGTGGTGATAGCATCAGAAGCTATCCACTCTATGAGCACTTCACAAGAGCGAGCGATGTTTATTAAGCTTGACCTTGCGAAAGCCTATGACAGGGTTAGTTGGAGATTTTTACGGAAAATTTTGGAGGCCTTTGGGTTCAAGCAAGACTGGATTAACTGGGTGTTCAGCTGTGTTTCCACGCCTTCCTTCTCAGTTCTTGTTAATGGGGAGCCTACGGAACTTTTTAGAGCATATAGAGGTCTCCGTCAAGGAGATCCACTCTCCCCATACCTGTTTATTCTCATGGCCGAAGGGTTTGGGCGGCTCTTCAAGAGCCGTGTCTCCCAGAATTTGATACAGGGATAGAGATGGGAAGGTGAGCCTACCACCTTGTCCCATCTTCAATTCGTTGATGACACTATCTTGGCAGGTAAAGCACGGATAAAGGAAGTGGAAGCTTTCCGAGCAACGCTGGATAATTATCTGGCGGCCTCTGGGTAGCGGATTAATGAACAGAAATCTGCGATAGTCTTCTTCAATACCCCTGAGTCTATTCAGAGGAGAATTGCTGCTACACTACGGTTTCAGATTCATACACTACCTGTGGTGTATTTAGGGGTCCCCATTGTGGTGGGACGGCAGCCCAGGTTATTTTGGCAAAATATTTTGGATAAGCTGAGACAGAAGGTAAGCCATTGGACTTATAGATGGCTATCTACAGCAGGTAGAGTTACTTTGCTCCAATCTGTTATCCAAGCTCTTCCTACATACCGCTGTATGGTTCAGAGTGCGCCGGTCTATTTTTTAAAAGAGTATGATGCGCTTTCTAGGAGGTTCTTGTGGAGTGCCAATTTGCAGAATTCTAAGTGGAGTCTCATCAATTGGGAAATGGTTTGCAGCCCAAAGAAAGAAGGCGGCCTGGGCCTGCGGTCAGCCATTTTAGTTAACCAAGCACTTGCGGCCAAACTCTACTGGCGTTGGTGCACTTACTACTCTTCCTTGTGGGCCCGAATCTTGACTGCCAAATATATTCTGGGCACTAACATTCATGATATAGCCAGAACGCCTGTTGAAGGGAAAGGATCGATGATCTGGAGTACCCTCAAGCTTGGAGCGGATCTGGTGAAAAATGGTCTTTTTTGGGTTTGCAACAGTGGTTCAGAGGCCTTATTCTGGGAGGACTCCTGGGATGGAGCGCCACCTTTGCTTCACTCACACCCTCATCTACATGCCCTTGCGGACTCCTTTCATGCTGCTGGATGGAATACGGTGAGGCAATACAAGGAGTCTTATAGTATGGGAACGAGCATTGGATACAGGTGGAAACATTCCTCTGATTGGCCGCCTGGAGGGTCGGATGAGGAGAGGATAGTCTTATCCCAGATTCTGGATGTTAGAAGGTGTAGTGCGCTACAGGGACATGATACTCTTGCGTGGAGGGGTGATGTAACGGGACAGTATTCTGTGGCTGCAGGATATAGGAACCTGATTGAGCAAAAGATGGAGGTTGGTCAGTTTCAGTGGGGTAAGTATATTTGGAACCGATGGGCTTGGCCCAAATGCAATTTTTTTCTTTGGCTGCTCACGCATAAGAGATGCCTCACCTGGGATAATCTCCAGAGGAGGGGCTTTCAGGGACCTTCCATGTGTTTTTTGTGCAATAACAGCGAGGAAACTGGAGTTCATCTCTTTTTCCAATGTTCTTTTGTTGTCCAAGTGTGGCACCTGTGGTGGAGGGCATGGAATGTTCCTTGCAGGCACGTCTCCAATCTTAATCATTTCTGGTCTCGTTTGGGAGAAGCTCCAATTAATAATGCCCTGTTTCAGAATGCCTGGGCGGTGGGTCATTCCTTCATTCTGTGGCACTTGTGGCTCGAAAGGAACCGGTGCATCTTCAGGGGAGAGAGGTTGGAGTTGGGTCTTTTGTGGCTTAAAATTACCAATGCTCTCCAAGAAACCATTTTTGCTAGGGGCGCGACGGACTCTGCTGGCGTTCTGGGAGCGGAGGCTGTTTGGACGCACCTAGGTGTTAATCTTCACAATGCTGGAACGGATTTGGTTGGCAGCAGCTTGGCGAATGGGGGGAAGAGACAGGTTCGGCCTGTTAATAGAATTGGGCGCTGGAAGCCACCTGTGGATGGTGTTTTTAAAATAAATACCGATGGATCTTCTCGCGGGAACCCAGGCTCGGCTGGAATTGGAGGAATTGGGCGAGATAGTTCAGGTAACATTCAATTCTTATTCTCCATTTACAGAGGCTGTCACACTAATAATCTAATGGAGGCCGAGGCTATTCTGGAGGCTGTGAAAAATTGTTGTGTTCACGGTCATCTCAACGTCATTTGTGAGTCGGATTCACAAGTTGTGATTAATCTGTTAAATAAGGATAATTCGGATAAGGTTGAGTGGAATTTAAAAGTCATTATTCAACAGATTAGGCAATTAAGTCAGTCCTTAAATTCGATTTCCTTTCAACACATCCCACGTGAGTGGAATGGAGTGGCGGACACTCTGGCCAAGTGGGCCTCAGAAAATGGGACTTCCTGGAACATCACTGAGCTGAATATGCTGCCCGTGAATATGTGTCAAAAGCTGGTCCAACTGGTGGATCAGGAGAAAATATTGTAATTGGTTTCTTGTTTGGTGATTAATAAATTTTTACCCCCTTTTGAGTCAAAAAAAAACTTATTAAACTAGAAGAAAATTAGTCCTAAAAGTTTAAGTGTTACTATCTAGTTCAAACTAAAATTACTAAATAGTTTTACTTCACATCAAAATCTAAGTAAAGTAGTCTCAAAAACCCATCAAACACTACATAAAGTAAATCAGGTTTCCAAAGTAACTTTACTTACCCAAATCCATAATTAAAAATAATAGAGGTTTATAAACACAAAGTACTCACTAGTCAAGACCAACTCAAGATTATGAAGATGCTTAACTCCTAAAAGCAAAATTAAGTGAAGTAGTCTAAGAAACCTGATAAAAAGACAAGGGCTTACATGGCTCCTTCACATGTGTCCACTACATGTCATTAATGCATTACCAAATATAAATATCAATGAATTCCACCTCATTTCCCACCTGGTATTCAAGTTATTTGACCAAGTTGCCATACCTATGAACCCTAAGATATGTTATTCAATATTTTGGGTGATTTTCAATCCAAGCCTTCATGAGCCATTTGCATTTAAGGTATTTAGATCTTATTCCTTTGTTTTTATACTTCCATCCTAATCATTTTCTTCTCATTTTTCTTTGGTAATTTTACATTTGCTACCATGAAGATTCTACTATCTATGCTCATTTTGCTTGCATCTATTTGTTAGTTTTACATGCTTGAGTAGTGTTGTATAAACTTTGTAAGAATTCTTAAAACACTAAGTATGTGAAAAAACCCTTCAAAATACTATAAAGATTGAGCCCTATATTAAAAACCTAACTATCAAAACTAGATAAAAAAATCTGGGTTCCCCATTATTGCTTACATACTCGAGTTCTCGAGCACAAGTTACTCAACTCAAGAAACCTAAAATTCTCAAAGTGTCTTACCAACTTGGGTTTTCCTTAACCTATTACTTTCCCAGACTCATGACTACTCATTAATTATACTTATATGGGTTTTTCAACTTGAGTTGATTGTGTTAGTAAATCCAAAATATAGAACCTTGAGAAACCCATAGAACTATTTGAGTGGAATCCATAATTGCAATTACTTATTACTTCTAACTTAGGTTTACCAACTTGAGTTACTTTCCTGAACAAACCCAAGGTAGCTACCCTTAAGAGACCTGGATTCCTCTTGACTCACTGCTTACTTGGAGTCCCAGACTCAAGTAACTAGTCAGGATAAACCCAACATCACAAGCTAAGAGAAACCCAAAGTTACTCATGCCTTTTCTTGTTACCTACTTGGATTATTGAATACTTGAGACTTGTAGATCATATAGACCAATATATGGTTGTGATACCATGTTGATTATTATGAGTTACTTGGGGTTTTCAAGAATTTTTACTACTTGAAACCTAAATTTAGTTTAGAGGTATTGTTTGAGATAATAAATTGAGTTATTTCTTCAACTTTTTCTAAACTAATAGGAACAATCACATAAAATTCAAGAGCACTTGTTCAAGTTTTACCATAGTCAAATAGAGCAAATATCAGAGGCAAAAGGATCAGAGGAAGAAATAGTTGGAGTATAAGTACAATAAACAACTTTATTTGAAAAAGTCTTTGAGTTAGCACTTGAAGAAATCCATAGGCCAAGTAGGAAGGGTAAAACAAAAGCTAATAGAGCCAAATCACAAGACCAAAATATGAAGTATGTGTATAAAGGGTATTCTTTTGAATCTTCCATCACTTTCAAGTTGACTAAAATAAGAGATATAGATATCAAGCATGTATCTATGACTTAGTTCTTATATAGATTAAAGGCTATAGTCAGGACTCCACTCATGCAAGCAATGACTAATAGTTGGATTCTGTAAGCTACAGCTTTCCCAAGCTTAGCTCAACTTCTTGAGTTTGTCTTAGCATGTGCCAAGTACTATGACTCCCTCATTAGGACAATCAAAGATATTTTTGGCAATGTAATAATAAGGTTTTATCTTTAATACCTTAACTACTGCTTAAAGATACCAATAACATCTAAAATCCTAGATATAATAATGGAAAAAGCTAAAAGTCAATGGAAAAATAAAAAAATGGTGTGCATTAAGATAATGAACACAAACTACTTGATGAAAGCTAAGTAATTTTCAATATTTTGAAAGCAGATAGTAAGATTAGACTTGGTTTAGGAAGTTGATGACATTACTCAATCGTTATGTAAAATCAATGGATAAAATAATGCCAAGTGCTTTTTAACTTGGATGTATGCATACATTAGGTCCATTGATGTCAATAGGAGTTTCATAATGATTGAGTGGGCTAGGCTAATAAGTGATAACATGGACCAATAATTAAGCAATCTATTATAGACTTTTGACTTTAAGATGACTTCATATCCAATATATGTTGTAGCTTCAAATGGATCCTTTTATATGTTAAATAGAAAAGGGATGCTAGTGACTAAGCCAATATATGAATATTATCCTCAATTGGTTCTTTCTAAGTACTACAATAATTATAAGATAGTGAATGATGGATTATTCTATGAAATAATTTATAAGTTAAATGTAGCTCTAAAACACAAGAGAGTATCGGATACAGCATGGGATGAAGTTTCCTAGTTTGGGTAGGTTTTCATTTATTTCCTCAACTTCACATTCATTAGAGTTGGTGGTTTCTCAGGAAAACCAATCAAATTACCAAAATACCCAAATGACAAGTGCATTTTTATGGAGGTGTGTAGGCATATTATTAAATTACATGACTTCTAGTCAGAATCTCGCCACCTCGCTATTAATTTTACTATTGTTACTAGTCATTACCATTGTTTTAGCATCTACAAGGCCAAAAATGTACAAACAAAGATGTACCACAATTACAATTAGATACATTTTGAAGCTAGTACTAATTTTGATTAAAGAGGTGTAGCCCATAATATAATTTATCTTAAGTATATACATATTCCTACACTTGAAGACTATTATATTGATTACAATGATTGGTTTGTTATGATAAAAAGGGATGATAGTAGGTTAACTATCAAACAAATATGTACTTTTGATCTAACCATAATTCTTGAAAACATGGAGAATGATGGAATTATAACCAATGATCCCTACTATGCAGCAAGAAGGGATAACGTCCCACTTCTTGAAATTGTTTTTGGTAAGAAACAAGTTTAAAATATTACAAATAGAACTTCAATGGTTTTGTCCATGACTTCTACATTAATCCTAACAAAGAATATTACATTAAGTAGTTGATGACTGAGACTACTAGAATAAGTCAAAAGAGTAAAAAAAGTAGTGCAAGGAGAAAGCAGTTAGGGACCCACAAAGAAGTTGAAGTTGAATAAAAATGTTGATGACTCCTAATCTTTAGTAAAATATAAAGAGCCAATTCATATAGTTGTCTACACACCTCCTTTAGCAACTTCTACTATTACCACTACTCCTATTATTCCCACTTCCACTACACCTACCATAGATCCATTGATACTTATGCCACCTCCAAAGTCTCATGGCATCAAGCCTTCTAAGAAACCCAATTAGAAGGAAAATTATGTTCCTCCTCCTCCATCTTCTCTACCAAATTCTCTACCTCCACCTCCTTCATAATATTAACCCACCACTAAAAATGAGATAGAACAAGTAACTACTAAAGAAGTGAGCCCATCTCAGGAGGCACCATAAAAAAATCAAAAGTAAGTAGTTGAACCTAAGAAGAAGGCTATAAAGGTAGAAAAAGAGTTGGAAAAGGGGAAGATATTGTAGTAGAGGTAGAGGCAATTATAGAGAAACTAGTAGAGAAAACAAAGGAGAAGGAAGTAGTGATAGAGAAATCAAAAGAGAAAGAAAAGGAAATAGAACTAGAAAAAGATAAAGATAAAATTCAACAAGATAAGAAACAAAAGGAAGTTGATAAGGAGAAATAAGTATAAGTTTAGAAAGAGGTAGATAAAGAGATTGAGAAAGTTATAGAGACCCAAATAATTCCTTATCAAAAACTAGTAGTTAGGAATAACCAAAAATAAATGGTGAATCATACTAACACTTACACTAGTTTAAATTTCTCTTCTTGGTTGGTAATACAAATAACTCCCGAGTCTAGAGAAGTGATACATCTAGAAGAAATTGATTTGTAACTATTAAAGAGTTTGGATATAAAAGGAAATAATCCTAAGACTAACAAGGTTACTTCAAAATTTATAATTGAGTCTACAAGATAGAAATTTGCAAAGGTAATTAGTCCCTTCACAAGGCATGAATAAAATTGAATTCACTAAAGGTGACTTAATAATTAAAAATATATCTCTTGGAGAAGTTACCATAGAAGGCTTGAAATAGGATACACAGACCTTGATTGACACCCTTTTTAAGAAGCTTGATGAGGAGAAGGCTGTTAAGGCCAAGTTGAAACAATAAAATTCCAATTTGTTTTAAATAATTGCTAAAGTTGCAAGTTTTGTTCCAAAGTGATCAATTATTTTAGGAGATTCAATTAACCTGTATGTAATAACTGAGGTGGAAGAAACCAAAGATAAGGCTCAGGCCATTGATGAATGGATGGATAAGATGCATCAAACTACTCAAAATCTCTTCCTTGAAGTCTGAAGTATTCATTCTGATATTGTAAATAAATTAGTAGAGATAAAAGAAGTAATGAAGGAAATAGAGAATGAGAATGGAATTTTTGAGTTGTAGAAAGAGAGTCTGCAAAGAATAATTACTTTGAGTGAGAAAGTTTTGATTAAAGAGAAGATTGTCCCTAAAGGATCAATAAAGAAAGTAAAACAATAAGAATATATCTTATCTTTTTGCATGCATATTCTTGAGTCAATGTTTGAAGAAATGAAGATTTTAGAAGAAGAACATCGTAATGCAAAGGCTAATCTAGAAGATTGTCTCGTTGGTCTCACTAACATTTGGTCTAATAACACTCCAAGGACATCTGAATAGTTATATCAGTAGTTCAAGCAAATAATGGAAAAGACCACAATTCCTTTCACAAATAAATCTATAAAGGTGTTAATCAAATGTTAACATGAAAAAAAGAGGATTAAACCAAGACTTGAAAAGATGAAAGCTCATAGTAAGAGGTTGGAAAGAGAAATGCTATGATTTGAGAATAAAAGTCAATCACTTATTAAATCAGATGATGCATCAATACAGTTGATGATGTCTTAGTATATCGAATATAGAGAGAAGTGTAGATCTAAAGTCCATGACGTGGAATAACTATTGTTATTTCTCTTCCTAGAAATTTCTTCTTTCTTATTTTCATTTTATTTCATTCTATTTGTAAAGTAACTTTGTTAGGGGTAATTACTTTAATTAAATTCGTTTAGTGGAGTTACTTGTCAAGGTATATTACTTTGTAAAATTGTAAGACTCAAGTAATTTGGCTAAATGTCAGTACTTGAAGTCATTTTGTAAAATCAAATTATTTAAGAAAGATTTTTCCTGCATGCAAAGATATTTTTTTTGTTACAAAATGTAAAACAAATAAGTGTTACATGTCATTGGTCGTTGCCTACCATAGAGGAGATATTCTAAGAGGATGCCTCTCAATCGTTCCTAGTTTTAGTGTACCACATGGAAATTCAAAGAGTTGTCTCCTATTTATTTTTGACTTCTAAAATTGTATAAATATAAGTCCAGGCTTGCATGCCTATAGAGGATGGTAATTTTTTCATAGCAATTGTAACTAAAGCAAGAGAATTTAAACAATCTAAAACTTTGTGTTTAGATTTCTAAGTTTTTATTTTGTATGAAATTGGTTCAAAGTGAATGAGAAAGAAGTTGTTTTATGTGGAACTTTTCATCTTAGGAGATCATTTGGTGGATTTTTGAAGATTAAAATGGCAAACTTTATGTTATCTTTAAATCTGATTTTAAATTCCATTCTTTCTTAGTCATTTAATGAAAATATTATCAACTTTTGAATGTTTATTTACTTGTAAAAATTCAATAAGATCTATAAAATTGATTATTATGAAGTACAAATTATTTCTTCCCACATGTTCTATCCTTTCATTCTCAATTCCTCAAAATTTCTTTACATATTCTCTGGAATAGTTGCTTACTATAAAATCACCTTGTTATGGTTCATGAACTTTGTGATTAAAGTAATACCCCCATAAATAAGACAACTTACATATAATCTATATAATTTGTGAATAACTTAAAGTTGTGGATATTTAGCAGTAAATAGACATAATCATATGGGAGCTTCACCATTAAATGAAGGGATTCAATCCCAAGACTACCTAGGTACTTTTGTTAGCCTACAAAATATCTATCTAACGTAGTGCCAGATGACACTCTAATTTCAATAATAAACCATGTTATTAATGTCTTTAACTTATATAAAAGGATGAATAAGTGGTAGGAATATGGAATCCAACAAGCCAGAGTGGTCATGAAACTTGACCAAAACTTTACACTCTAAGACACCAAGCTAGCAAACTTAGCTAGAGTTACCAAAAGAAATAAATTCCCTAACCTCAAGGTTATACCACTTGAATGCATTATTCTTTCATAGACCATACTCATGAATAAGAGGAGAATTTTGAAGACATGGCTTGATCAAATCAAGGATGCAATAATTGGCAAAGATTGAAATATTTTTACAAATATTAGCAAGAATAAGTGTCACTTCATAAACATTTCAAAGTAGTGATCACATCTATGATATTTTTGAATATTTCTTGTATTAGTTGTATGAACAACTCAATCCCCAAGTCTTTCAGGATTTAACATTGAGTTTGTTACTTTCCCCTTGTTCTTTGGTGACATAGGGATCACAATAATCACATCAACAAACCCAATAAATCATCCTTTAATAAATCAATAATGTGTCCTAAAGACACCTACAGGTTTGGTTTCAATTCAAAATATGCTATAGTTAGGGATCTGGTAGTCCTAAGACCTTCTCTAGGCTTGTGGAGGTTGTTTGGACCATCAAATGCATGAAATATTGAGATGAATAACCTCAATATATAGATTAAGAAGGATACATGTGAGGTTAAAATAGGGATAAATAAATACAAATGTACATCTACAACTAGCTTTAAGAGCACTACTACAGTCAAGTGGGTGAACCATGCTTAATAAAGACTTCAAAGGTATAGACTTTCAAGTAGGGAAAAGAGATTGTTAAGATATCATCATATAGATATAAACTCATGGGTACTTTGTGTATTGTCAAAAATCCCAAAGCATATTTAGACCATGTCATAGTCTATACAAAGGACATCACATCATGCACAATGGTATATATAGGAATGTTTTTGTTAGGGTGTGGAGCTAAAACCTACACCTTAAGGCAAATAGGGGGGTTTCTAGCGTATGCAGTCACCGGCGCCGGTAGGCCACACCAACGACGGTCAGGGGACGCAGAAGGGAAACTGGCATCGGTAGAACATCGGCTGGCGTCGGTCACCTCCAGGAAGGCAGGGACCGACGTCGATCGACTGTGGCGGTCTAAACTGCTGTTGACGAATAGTCAGTTAAGTGAACATGGAGTTTGCATGTTAAAGGCTTGTTCGAAGTCTTGAGCCGCAAGTCTAATCAGTGTATGCATGAGATCTATATAATAGACTCATGGGTTGTATTGTTAAGTGGAGAATTTGGAGAAGAGCTATGTGAAGCTTGGAGAGTTCTTCCTATGGTGGAATCAAGTAGGATTCCCCATGTATGTATAAGTAAGATCAGGTTTGATATGCAGGGATGTGTGTATGCGAGGGTCAAAAAGGAGATCGGTGGGGGAGCTAGATCCAAGGTGACAGTAATACATCAGCAGGATCATGGAGAGATCTACTTGGAGTATAGTTGTGTACTCGATTGTACAGATGTGCAATGAGGTGAACAATAGCTTATGTTAGATGTGTGTTGTGACTTATGAGAGAAGATTACTCAGGTGGGAAGATTACTTGGAGCCCTTGAGGAGGAAGCCTCACAGAGGTGGAAGAAGAGTGTGATCTCTTTATTGTAATTTCCTTTGTAATGAGTTGAATACAATTGTGTGTTGCCTCTCATATTCTGTGTGTTTTCTCATTGATAGTTATTTGTTCTTCTAGTTATTATGCATGTTTAATTGCTTATACAATGGTAATCATGTGTTCTCTTAAATCTGACAAGTTGTGTCAGAGCTTTGGGGTGCTTCGGTCCTATCAATTGGTATCATAGCTAGGTTGGACGTACTCAGAGCGAGTTTGACTAACAGATGTCCCAGATCTGTTAAGTGTTTGTTGATTATAGGTTACTCACAGGGGTTGCTGTTTGAGTGGGAGTATAGCAAGGCAGAAGATGGTACAATGAGAATGAAGAAAATTAGGCACAGGTTTATCACCAAAAGGAGTGTGGTGGGTTGTCTTCAGGTGGGAACTTGAAGAGGAATACAAGCCAGGATGCAGATTGGATAGAGTACTGGTTTTGGGTACAGGTGCAGCTCTTTATCTCCAAGTGGGAGATTGTTAGGGTGTGGAACTAAAAGCTACACCTTAAGGCAAATAGGGGGTTTTTAGCGTATGCAGTCATCGGCGTTGGCAGGCCACACTGATGATGGTCAGGGGACGCAGAAGGGAAACCGGCATCGACAGAACATCGGCCGGCGTCGGTCACCTCCAGGAAGGCAGGGACCGACGTCGATCGCCTATGGCAGTCTGAACTGTTGTTGGTGAACAGTCAGTTAAGTGAATGTGGAGTTTGCATGTTAAAGGCTTGTTCGAAGTCTTGAGCCACAAATCTAATCAGTGTATGCATGAGATCTATATAATAGACTCATGGGCTGTATTGTTAAGTGGAGAATTTGGAGAAGAGCTGTGTGAAGCTTGGAGAGTTCTTCCCATAGTGGAATCAAGTAGGATTCCCCATATATGTATAAGTAAGATCAAGTTTGATATGCAGGGATGTGTGTATGCGAGGGTCAGAAAGGAGATCAGCGGGGGAGTTAGATCCAAGGTGATAGCAATACATCAGTAGGATCATGGAGAGATCTACTTGGAGTACGGTTGTGTACTCGATTGTACAGATGTGAAATGAGGTGAACAACAGCTTATGTTAGCTGTGTGTTGTGACCTATGAGAGAAGATTACTCAGGTGGGAAGATTACTTGGAGCCCTTGAGGAGGAAGCCTCACAGAGGTGGAAGAAGAGTGTGATCTCTTTATTGTAATTTCCTTTGTAATGAGTTGAATACAATTGTGTGTTGCCTCTCATATTCTATGTGTTTTCTCATTGATAGTTATTTGTTCTTCTGGTTATTCCACATGTCTAATTTCTTATACAATGGTAATCATGTGTTCTCTTAAATCTGACAAGTTGTGTCAGAGCTTTGGGGTGCTTCGGTCCTATCAGTTTTGTTTTCATAATGAAAGAATGGTGAGCATGTGAAGAATATAATAGTCTAAAAGGAATGCATTAAGTTATGGACTTTAGAGGAGACCTCATGGAGCCAAACTCAGTTGAATATTCAATTCTATGAAATCTTCACCTACAGCTTCTTAAGGGACTAAAAAAATATGTTGATGGTCAAGACATTGAAGCCATCATAAAATAAGTAAGCCATCACATGAAGTTGCATCCAGAGCACCCTAGAACAACATGAAAATGCCATGTGCCTGGATCTGTAACAACTAAGAATCCTAGTCATATTTAGGCCTGATAAGTACCCAATCAGATTTGATGTAGTAGGCTACATGTTAAGAAAAGGTAACCTTTAGCTTTAAAACTAGAATTGATAGTGAATCAAAAGAGAATCAACAATAAGATTTGAATACAAAGGTGACAAGAACACCATTAAAGTAATATGAACCAAAATTATCATCAACATTGCATTAATCAAAGCAACCTTAAAAAGTCTACTCAACTTGGCTATAGTTACACATAATTAAATTTAAAGCCTTAAGTATTTTCCCTCTCTGTTATTTACGTTCTCAAAGTTTACCAATCTTGAACTCTTCATGAATTATACCTGGACCACCATTGTTGGAACTACAAATCTAAAAAAAACTACAAGAGAAATTCAATTTCTACCCAGAATACTATAAAAATGACTCAAGAAGGACACCCCACCTCTCATAATGGAATTGCCTATGGAAATGATGATTTCTTATTTTAATTTGGTAATTTAGTTATTTTTAAGGATATAGATTTTATCCTCAATGTCATAGACACAGTGGATAGACATTATAGTAGTGTGTATTAAAATGATGATATTCTAAAGACCTAGATGAATCTGAGACTATGCCTCATGTCATTCAGCTTTCTTTTGATATCCTAGCAATCCAAGCTCTTATTCTTCACAAGGATGCAATAAAACTAGAGGTCATGCCATGTGCAGACCTAGTATATGACTTATTTGGGATATCAAGATGTGAGGATGGACTACTTAAATCCATGCACCAAGGATTTTTATTTCCTTCATTTCATGGCTAAGTTTTGAAAGATATTATGGCATACATCTGCCACAAATAGAGTATAACCAAAGCATCATAAAAATTGGTATGAAGTACACACTCTAGATAAAGTTCTAGCCTCATAGGCAATACACCCCAAAGGGATTTTTTATATGAATGATCAAAGAGACCTACCCATCCATAAATTTATAAAAGGGGTAAGAATTAGTATGGATTTACTAAACTAGGTCTTTGGTAATGCATATATTGGATATGCAGACATAAGGATAATCCCATTACTACAGTTGATCTTAGAGGACCAGTAGATTACCTTGCTTAGTGATATTATTAGTGAAAACTTGATTATATCTATGGAGGACACATATAAGAATAGATATTTATTATATATGATGAGTTACCTATTGGATTCAATTTATGCAACAAACACATGGACTCCTAAGCGAGATGAATTTTTGCCTCAAACATATTCGGTAATACATATTCACCATTTTAGGCACCATATCAAAATAATTGTATAATATTTATATCCCATGGTTTACAATTTAGTCACATAATGTCTTATATATAGGGTTCCATTAGAGGTTAGACAAGCATTGAGGAACATTGGTAGCTTCTGTGTCTACCTTAAATATACATTATTTGAGTGGAAGGGGTAATGGTAGCTCCCCTTAGGCTACTAAGTTATGTGATAATGAAGTTGATAGAAGAAGAGATAGCCTTTATATGATCCATTAAATTATTTTCCTCTTCAAAAATAAGAAGACACCTCCTCACAAGGCTCTTTCCCAACTAGGGAGAGCCAAGGTGAAACAATGGCAAGATATGATAGTGGTAGCATAACATACATATTCCTACCTATTTCCCAAGGATGACCTCAAAGCATGAGATCTAAATCAATTCATTGCTAGGCACCTCACCAAATTCAAAAAGTATGTGGCTATAGAATATGAGCATCAATATGATACATGAATGGATATACCTCTCTATAATGAATGACGACGAGGTCTTAATAAACTTTGATAGGAAGAATGTACTAATTGAAATGATAGTTGATCAAGAGAGGAGAAAATAATATATAGCAAGGCCTCAGCCCCCACCAACTCATGGGATCATGTTTAATGTAGACTATGAGAAGAAAGAAGAGGAATAAAAGGAGGATGTCACTCCTCTCATCATAAATATACCATGTATACCCCCTATTTAGGCTAATCCAAGTGGGAATGATATTCCTATAAACTTTTATCAAGGAGAGTCAAGTGGCCAACTAGGCCCTTCACAAGAACATATAATTTCTACTACACCTATTTAATAAGCTATCACAAAGGACTTAGACCAATCAGGTCCTAATATTATCAACCTTGAGGAGTAATAGTAAGGAGTTGAGATTTCATTGGGTGGACTACAAGTGTTATCTGGAAGGATAGTTGAGAAAGTTTATGTAAAGAAGAGGTCCCCTAAAACCACAAAAGGTGGAATAATGTCACCTCTATTAACCTCACAAACTCCCTTAGTAAGTATAATGCCTTTGCCTTCATTCCTAGCTGTTAGTACATTCACAACTAATCCTTCTACTACTTCCTATGCCACTCCCATGTTCACATCCCTAACCATTAATTCTTTTGGAGGCACCATTCCATAGTTTATCTCCCATTCCACAACCAACTTTCCAACTCCACTTAGCTCCCATAGCATTAGTATTAGCCCAATTGAAGGTTTCATTCCTTCTCAAGATACTATGAGTACATCTCTTGCCCTTGGCCCCATTTTACCCAATAAGCCATTGAGGCCCACTCTACCATTATTCACTTGGTGGAAACCACCTCGCCTCATAATAGAAGTAAAACTAATTGGGTATGAAACACTACCTTCATTTGTTTTAGACAAGGGCCTGGCTAAGTCTTTTTTGATTCACTAATTCAATTGGACCTAGCTAATTTGTATATCCTTTCTTCTATCTTAGCTTTTTCCTCATCCCAGGCACTCTTATTGTAACCACCTCCTACTCAACCATCATCCTCAGCTTCCCCAAATTGGGTATAGGACATGATATAAATAATAAGATAGGGAAGGCCTTAAGAAGGCCAATCCACATCCCAAGTTGACATGAGATTTGATATAGTCACTGGGACCATGAAGAAGGTTATAAGGAGAGAATTATAACAACCTCAATTGATCTCAACTATGGTATGTGAAAGTGAAAATCCACTCTTCACTCTAACAAAGAAGTAGAAATCAGGCCTTGAAGAGGTTCAAAAGTATGAAAAGGATCTCATATCCTTAGTGAAAGCAAAGGTTGAATCAACTATTTTCATTATGCATGGGATACATTAGGAGATAAAGAGGCTAAAAGAGAAAACCATTGCCTACTATGCTAAAAGGCATATTAATTTTAATAATCAATGTTGTAATTAATGTCTTCAACCTCACAAGGTTATGAAGAAGAGACAAGGTGATGGAATCCAACAAGTTAAGGTAGTTACCAAGCTTTACCAAAGTCTTATCCACTATGACACCAAGTTTTCAAACTTAGTAAGAGTAGAAAGAAGTAACAAATTCCCTAATCTCAAAGTTTTGGCTCTTAAGGACATATTCCCTACACAGACCATCTTCATGAATAGGAGGAGGATTTTGAAGATATGGTTTGATCAAATCAAGGATACAAACACATCCTTTGATAAAATTGAGTTAAAGATATCCTAATTTCTAAAGGATTCCATAATTACCAAAGTGACCAAGCCTGATGGCTCTTTCATCGAAGAATAAGAGTTTAGGGTATAGATGAAAGTCCTCATTGCATGGTTCCAATAGGATGTGGAAAGTTCCAAGATGAAATTAGAAGTGATAGACATTATGGTTTTCACTAACCAAAGGCTGCATAAGACTTAGTAAATTAATGAGGCATTAAGGCCCATACTCATAGAACATGGTAGGCTGATCCAGGATATACCAGACCTATTTAGATCAATGATTCTAGAATTCACTCAGATTAACAAAGATTATCAAGCTTGTGTAGAAGTGTGGACCTAAGATGATAATGAGAGGAAGTAGAAGTAGAAACAATAGCAATAAGCTGGCCAATATCCACCCCTAGGCCCATACAGATATTTTATTATATCTTATAAATTTTGAATTTTGAATATTCTTTTTAAATGTAAACATTCCAGTCACTTCACAATATGTGGGTGCCTTTTTTGGGCCCACTTAAAATAATTTTGGGCATTTTTTAGCTTATAAGTATGGGTCTCCCATCAATTTGTAAAATAGAAAAATACTTGTTACAAAAATTAATATAAAGAACCAAAGAATTCAAGAGTCTATTTGCAGTGTTCTTTTGTGTGGTTCTATGACCTCTGAATTCTCAGGCTTTTAGATGTTTGATCATTTCCTTTCTAAAAATTAATTTTAAAATTTAAAATTTATACATGCATAAATTAGTTTGAGCTTAATGCTAGCCTGACTAATTTAGTGGTATTCTTACTCTATTTTCTCTCATTAACAACTAAATGTGTTATGTAAATTACTGCAAGTGAGTTATCTTTATGCAATGTCTAATTTTATGTCTATGCATTTTCCATCCTTGGAATATTTAAATAGATTTATTCATCTTTGATAATTATGGTGAGGATGTTATATGTTATTTTCATGTGATTTGATTTACAAGTTAGCAGAATTGGCATCTTCTTTCATCTTAAGCACAACTTCTTTCTACACCACCCTACTCTCTCTTGGATTTACCCATAAATCACCTTGTCTAATTCATTCTATATATATCCATTATTTGTTTGTGTTTTAGGTATTAATTAGAAAACATCAAGATAATTCATAAATATTAATAGGAAATTGTGTCACTACATAACATCTATTATCCCTACAGTCGAGTCTATTTGTAGACTTTTAAAGTGGTAACTGTATCTCTACTATTTGTGTTTTTCCCAGCAATATTTGTATAAAAAACTCAAACCCCAAGTCATTCTAGGACATTAAATTGAGTTTATTCCTTAATATTTTCATCCCAACATCTAATAGGTTTAATAATTGATCTTAAATTCACATATTCAGAAGATTTAGCCTCACAACTAGAGGTATGGTCTAGATACATGCATCCCATAGTTTTAGATCATTCCAATATTAGTCCAGACATGAATCAAATATGAGTAATATGAATTCAACTAGGTGCTATCTATGTTTCTAATATAAATTAAAGGAGATATTTTGGTCTTTGTTGTTTTAAAGTTACTTTCTTTTCTACCATACCTTACTCCCTCTTTTTTAACCTTTTTAACATGAATCACTTTAGATTAATGCTCCTTGTGTAAATCCATTTGTTTGTTTAATGATTTGGGCTTATATTGGTAAATATAAATTAATTTACATCATAAAAAATTTAGGTATATTGTGTCATTACTATATTCATGTTGTCCCTACAGTAGGGTCTACTTGCAGACTAAAAGGTGGTAAGTTATAACCACATAATCTCTCCAACAAAACGGAGTGAAGCCCTAAGGTTTTCTAGGACCTACACTATAATATAATAAATTTTATTATATTTTTTGAATTACATCCTTGACACAGATACACATCAACAATATGGAAGGACTTGAGGATGAATCTAAATATTCTCAACCTACTATTTCTTGTCATGCACTTTTAGGTATTAATACTCCTCTAAATATTAAGGTGGTCAGTTTCCTCAAGAAATAGAAGTTGACTATATTTATTTACTCTAGGAGTACACAAAAATTTATCAATAGTAATTTGGCTACTCAATTTTACTATTTAATTTACCTAACTCCAGAATTTCAAAGCCTAATTATAGGTGGGGGTATAGTCAATTGTTTTGATAAATGCCATAGTATAAAGCTATGGGAGACTACCTATTATATTATCTTATATTTTATATTATCATGGATGGGGATAATATTTTTTTTGGATTGTAATGGATCACCACTTTATGCACAATTGAGATTAATTTTGTTTAATTATTCATGCTCATTCATTTAAAAGGAAGGACATTTGAACCACATGGTTTATTGGCTAAATCTACGCAATTGGTCAGTTTTCACCAGATGATGAAGATGATTAAAAAAAGGTGTAAATTAATTATTGTGTGACTATTTTCAACATAATTTAAACCAAATAAGGAGTCTACCAATATTGAATTAAAACTAGTGGAGTCTACCCATTTAAATCCAAATCTTAGTGATTTCATAACATAAACTACTAAACAATAAATAAAAGGGCCAAGTCAACACAAATAAATCACACATTTTAGATAGAGTAAAAATATATATTAAACACTATTAATATTAATTACCTAAAAATAAGGATTTGAAGAATTGATAATAAAAAATATGGTCAATGCTTTAGACACTCTGCAGCCTATTGTGTTTGACTTGTTAACACTCTACATTGTATGTTCAGAAAAAATTAGGAATATGTAGGAATAGGAATATATATGGTCATACATGTTTGGTGTTTTTTGTTCCTCTTAAAAATGTTTGAAAATTATATGGATCCCATTTTCCAAAGTAAATTTTAATTTTGAATTCATTGGGGACTCCTGCCTATTTCTGAACGCAAATGCATCTAAGGAGTAGTCAAGTCAAATTGAAGGCAAGTGATATATTTAATATATTAAAGTGATATTTATATATATTATATTAAAATATATAATATTTATTTAAAATATAGACTAAAAATATATATTATATAATGTAATATAATATTAAAATATTATATAATATATTTTATTATTATTATTATTATATAATATATATGTTAATATAGTTTATAAATCAAATTATAAATTATTATATATTATATATTTCAGTATAATATATGTAATATAAAATATATAATTTATATATAATATTACTTAGTTTAATATATATATATATATACACACACATATCATGACATATCATGTATTTATATAGGTACTAGTGAGAGGGATTATGTAAAGTGAAAGAGTGTAAAATTATAATTAATAGTTAAACCTAATAATTCCAAACCCTTAACAATGTCAAAATATTAAATTTCATCTTTAAAGATAATTATGGGTGCAAACCAATTAGGATTTGAATGACCATGCAATGATTTAGTCTATGATGGCTTACATTCTTCATGTAAATATATAGCCTCTTATCATGTAATCTCTTAGACATCAAAACTACAACTCCCTTGGTTTCAATCAGGTTGTATCTATATTCACTAGATAAGGAACTCATTTTGGTTGATCATGTTTTGTCTTGGTGATTATAATGGAGAAATTATTTTTTTTACAATGGCATTAAGAAAATTAAACATCAGCAAGAGTAATTTTGGGTTTATAAATTGGATAAAAAATTGAAGTGGACATATATGTTCCAAAGACACCATCTATTCCATGTACGCCTACTATACCTAGTGATGATGCATTCTCAAGTATACCACCATAGTCTTGTTTCTCCTAAAGATACTATTAATGTTACATCTTCAAAAAATGTGGATTAAACTCCACTTAATATTATGCAAGATCTTTTTTCTAAATCATTACCATCAATTCTAAAGTTCCATGATGATAATTTTACTTTTATTTCCATGTTTAAACTTCTTTAATTTACATTTTAATATGGTCTTGCAGTAGATTATTGAACATTTTCTAATTCTTATGATCCCTTAGATGTGATCTAAAACCCATGTTAGAAGACCCATTAAGTGTAATTTGTTGGGGCTCATATAAGTCCTAAAACTTATATCATAAGGAAAAGCATATGTTAATAGAATGCATATGGCCTTGGTAGAAATCACAATATGCATTCTCATCATATTAATATCTTTATGGAAGAGGTTTACTCATATCAACCTTTAATAATACCTTAGTGTACGGAGATATATGAGTTGACGCTTGGCCAACTTCTTAATAAGGAGCACCAAAGGATTTGTGAATATAGTAATATTTTTGTGCAGTGCATTTTGTATATAGCTCGATGTGGCACTGTCATGTTCATAGTTTAATTGATATCATATTTTGGCTCATTCGGATTAACATTGTAAGATGGCTTGATCTTAAATTTTGTATTAGATGAGACCATTGTAGTGGCCCCATACTTTAATAGATTGTTTAATGTAAGGAGTTTAATTTCTTGGTCATGCTAAGGGTCACCCTTCATGTTTCTCATAAATAATAAATTACAGTGCCACAAAGTGTGGTGGTAAGGGTTGAAATGATACATATAATGCAAGAGGGTTATGCAAGACATATTATGAATCAAGTGGGCCATATTTGGATGCCTTTTAGGTGTTCTTCTCAATGAGAATTTTTTTCCTTCAATGATTTAATCATTTGTAATGAGGATTGTGAAAATTCCCCACCTTCGTTCAAAGTATTCATTAAAGTTGACATCAAGGGGGATGAATATGTATTCCTATTCAATGTACACTCAATGTTTGATGTGATTAATAGATGTGAAAGAGGAACATCTTCTATATTGTTTTCTATTGTATTTGATATCTGACTATGTCAGATGTCTATTGTGTTATTCAATTATTTAAATTAATCGATCGAGTCACAAGTGTAAATTTAATAAAGGATACTCACTATCACAGGGATTTGAATTGGTGAATTTTATCTCAAAATTATTCCATGGGGGCTAAAAATTAAGGATTCAAATCCCTATTAGACAATTTCATCATGTAAATTAACAAATATTTATAAACTTATTTAATAAGAATAATTATAATAAATGATAAAATTTGGTAATTATTTTATATTTAAAAACTATGTTTATTATTTATTTTTATTTATCAAGTTTAAATCATTAAATATTTTTACTAAATAATTTATGTTTAAATGTTTTTCTAGAGTGGTTAGTTTTTGCCTCATAAAATGAAACATTTTTGAATGCAATGCTATTTTACTAAATTCATTATTCATATTCAAGTGGTGATAAATATAAGAAGTAAATCCATACTGATAAAAATATTTAAACACTATCATAATTCCATTGCAAACATTTTGATTATTTTTTACAAGTCTAAATCTCCTTGAATCCAGATAAGGTTCTATCCTCTAACCATAGAAATAATAAGAATCCCTCTACCATTTACCAAAATGAACCATGCCAATTTTTGTATACAAGTCCACCTCTAAATAAATTTTAATGACTTAGCATGCATGTTAAGAGTTGTTTATATATTCCACTTGAACTACAATCAAATGTTCAGAAACACATTTTAACTACTTCATGTGCCCCTGATATTGAATTAAACAACCACAAACCATTTAGATAGTGGTTTTTATCTAGGTTTCATCCAAGAATAATTCTTGAAAGTGTAGATATCTAACTATGGTTTGTAAATATGAGTTTTTTTATTTGATTAATTAATAATTGTCAGATGGTTGTGTAGCATTGACTAATTAGTTTTTTTATTGAACCTCATCCATATACATATTATAATACAATCATGAACTAATTATACATCACATAAATTATAATTATCATAGTGTCACTCTGGTGTGGTCCTAATAACACCTAAATACACTCATAAACCTCAAACAACTTACCTTGAAATATTTCATCCAAAGTTATGGAATTCCATACACAAGACATAGATATTGGACTCACATTCAACACATGAAACTATGAATAAAGACTCATATAATCTAACACTGACTTAGACACCCTGTACTCAACTCACCTACACTAATTACATCTATACAAACCCACTTAATTGATCAAAAGGAGTTCATTAGGTCATAAGACCTTATTAGCCTTGTTTATAGTCTTAAGGGCTTCTACCCCTATTTTAACTGAGTTTTGCCGATATTTATCACTAAATCACTAATGTTCTAGAACAAAGATATGATTTGAGTACCCATTAAGGATTTGACAACATATGTAAAAATTGGATATAGTTACCTTGTACAAACTAATCCTAATATAGATTGTATTAGACCTAATTATGCCTTTAAGAACCCTATTTAGATGGTTATATGAAGAACCAGGTGGATTTGAGAGTTAATATTGATATGGGGTGTCTAAAATAATTTATTAAGACCATTCATCACAATACTTTGATCATTCATTACCTTAAAACATATACAAATGCCACTATCTTAGTCTTAACAGGCCTATATGGGCTGGTTCAAGATCAAGGTTTAGAAAGTGATCTTAACCAATAACTCAGGTCTTGAAAATTGGAACATAGAAATTATACATAGAGAGCTCAAAAACTTCAAATAATCTTTATTTTACACTATACGGATTCCCTATACCAGGAAACCCTAGTTTGGGTCAGTTTGTAAATAATTTACTCTACATGACAAATCATGGAATTTCAAGACCTATAAAAATTGCATTTACCTTGTTTCACCTTGTCCTATAGTCCTGAGCACTCATAGTGGTGTAAATAACACATTATATATGACTATCCTACTTAGAACTTGATGCCTTGCCTGGTTAACATACACAATCCATAGAAAAACCTTCACAAAACACACTAAATTGTTATATTTTATTTTCAAACTTATTTCTCACATCCAAATAAATTATATTATCCTTATTGGGTTGAAATAATCACTCTACAACAACCAATCCATACTTAGCCAACAAATATCCTATTCTAGCCTCATCCTAACAAACTCCAAGCTTGGAGTTAACAACGTTTTCTAACTAAAAGAGGATTTCCCAACCTATATCTCATCCAAACAACCTAGGATGACATATTTCATGGATTATAAAACAAATTTTTCCACTAGATCATATAAACTTGGCCTTTATACAAGACTTAGGCCTTATTACAAAGAAAAGAGTATATTTGCAAATTTGAACATTTGAATATTTTAATGGACAAAGTTTTGGAAGGAAAACTTGTCCAACACTCCTAGGACACCTAAACACCTTGAATATCCCTTCAAACATTTTTTCTCTCCTTGATGCTCATGCATCAGAGTACCACACTAGAAAAATTTCATGGACCCTTGTCCATGTGTTTTCATCCTACTTATTAGCTTCTTAATCTTGGTTCTTTTGTTGTTTAGGTATTTTCTACCTCTGCTCCGTGTTTACTTAGTGTCCTCTCTTTTCTTATTTCTTGGTGATCTTGGATCCCATATTATCCTTTTGGATATTTGACCTTTGTTGAGTTCTTGACTTTCTTCTTTCTTCAAAGTATTGGTGTTGTTATGGCTATGGCTCCATGTCTCCTTTCTTGGTAGCAATGATCTTGACAACCCTGTAATTATTATACTTTTGTTCCTATGTTCTTATTTTTCATAGAATATCAATATCATTCCCTTCGCATTCATTAATTTTAAATGCAAATCAATCCTTGCATTTTCTTTATAAATCTTTACATACTCAATCAAAAATCACATAACCATTCACTTACATTTAGGCATTCAACTTGCCTCCATTTTGATTTCTCTTTGTTCAAAGTTTTTAGGTTTCCACCTTCTCTTTTGCCTGATTTGAATTTTTCATAAATATGAACATGATTTTTAGCTCCACATTTTTCTCTTTTCCCAATCACTTATTCTTTTGAGGTTCTCTTTGGTGTCTTTATAAGTGCTCTTTGTTCAAGATCCTTCATTTCTTTGATTTATCCTTCACATGGTTACCTTTTCTTGCTATTTTATCCACCAATTATCTCAAGAGTCTGATCAAGCACTCTTGTTTCTTCTTGTCTACTTGCATATACAACACTAAAATCAATGTTAGATAGAAAAATCTATGTTTTTAGTGTTTCCTCCACTTGCTTCAGCACTATTTCCTTTTCCTCTCCACTTGTGGTTGCTTCATAAGCATTCTTCACCCTTCCAATGCAATTAAACTCATCAAAATGGATTTTTAACTCCCTTTCATGCCTCAAATCTCCATTTGACTCTTTGAATTCCAACTCCTTCTCATCTTGTTGGTTATGTTTGTTTCCATCATCTCTTCTTGAGATATTTTCATACTCTTGGCTGATCTTATGAATATTCTATTGTTTACTTCTCTTCATTATGTTTAACACAACAAGATTATCATCCTTCCCTTCTTCCTTAAATAAATCAAAGTATTTTGATAATTTATCAACAACATATTGTTTGCCATACCTCTCATCTAAGGTTTTTTGGAATTTAAACCTCATAATTTCATCTTGTACTTTGTTTATCAAACTTCCAACTACCCACACTTGCTTTTCAATGGCTCTAAGATGAAATAGGGATGATGTTTCCCTCATGTTTTCTATTCTACAACCTAAATATTACCTTTTAGCAACTCTTCCTTGCTTCTTTACTTGGTGATACAACATGTATGCTTCACTTGTTTCCACCAATGGTTGTTTTTCATCCATTTAATCATTACATAATCATGATCAGTTGATCTATTTGAGAGCTTCAACTCTGCTATTATTCCTTCAACCTATTTATCAGCCACTTCATTCTTAAAATAATGAGAAAACTCAACATTTGAATGCATCTTTACCTTTCTTTTAGACTTATCTTTGCTAATACAGTCAAATAGTGTATTTGATGGTAGCTTTTATGCTCCAAAGCACTCTCCCAAGCCTACAATATTCTTCATTGGATCTCCTTCACCAATTTGGTGTCTTTTCCTCTTCTTAGTTACTGCTTATAATCTAAATTCTTCACTTTCTTCATTCTAAAAAATAATCAAGATGTTTTGTTGCTCAATTAGCAACTCCTCCTGTGCTCTAGCTATCAAGATGTCTTTCTCTTTTAATTGATAGAATTTTCCTTCTTCAAGTGCACTAACCTACTCTCTCAAAGCCATTTTTAATTTCTTGTTTAGCTTGTCTCTACATAACTTATTCATCTTTATACTTTTCTTCCTTTCTCTCTATTACTCATCTATTGGAATAGTATGTTTTTGCTCCTTACAATGTCCAACACCTTCTTATGGTGTTTTAAACTTCATTAATGCCTCCATGGGCATCACTATGCTCTTTTATTTATCATCTTCAACACAAATAGATAGCCGATTAGTTTTGAGTTCCAAAATTTCTTGAGTCTCTTTAGATGCTCTCAACATCATTTCATTCTTTTTATAGCCTTCTTTCTCTTTAAAGCTTGGCTTGTTTTTCCTTTACTATGCCACCTTCTAAGTATGTTGTCATTATGTCTTTCTTCCTTCATCTTCTCACACTTTTTATCAACTTATCCTTCATCCATTAGACCATCTACTTAGCCTATGACTACTTATTTTATTTCATCTCTTGATACTCCTTCCATACCTACATTCATTTCAAC
>JARHVA010002631.1:2052500-2065000 GCA_037957365.1 Torreya grandis | reverse complement strand
CCATTCCTCTCCATCAATGTCAATACAAAAAATTAACACACATATAAGTATATGAAGTAAAACATCACTAGTTATTTATAATTATGATAAGAAGCCATAATTTAGTTGGGCATTGAAAATATTACTGTAAATGTTCAATACTACCATAAGAAGATATGGTGGACATATTTTGAATCTATTATTTTTTTGCATGGTGCATTCTATAATACAACTTGATGTGGTGTTGTTGTGTTCATTATTTGATTGGTATCACATTTTGGTTCATTCAGATTATTTTTGTAATATGGCTTGATCTTAAATTTTGTATTGGATGAAGCCAATGTAGTGGCACCATACTTTAGCTTATTTAATGCAAGGAGTTTAATTTATTGGTCATGCTTAGGGTCACCCTTCATATTTCTCATAAGTATGAAATTTCAGTACCACAAAGTGTGGTGGCAAGGGTTGAAATGATACCTATAATGAAAGATGGTTATGAAAGACATATTTTGAATCAAATGGGCCATAATTATATGCCTTTTAGGTGTTCTTCTCAATGATATAATCATTTTCCTTAATGTTTTAATCATTTGTAATGAGGATTGTGTAAAATCCCCACTGTGATTCAAAGTATTCATATAATTTGACATCAAGGGGGATGAATATATATTCCCACTTGATGTATGCTCAATGCTTGATGTGATTAATGGACTTGAAATAGGAACATCCTTATTCATATTCAAGTGGTGATAAATATAAGAAGTAAATCCATACTAATAATTTCAGATTTAAACACTATCACAATTCCATTGTAAATATTTGGACTATTTTATATAAGTCTAAATCTCTATGAATCTAGATAAAGTTCTATCTTACAACCATAGGAATAAAAATAATCCCTATGCCATTTAACAAAATAAACCATGCCAATTTTTGTATACAATTCCATCTCTAAATCAATTTTAAAATAATAACAACTACCAGATGGTTGTGTAGCATTGACTCATTATTTTTTTAATAAACATCATCCATATGCATTATTATTATAATACAATGAACTAATACATCACATAATATAAAAATTATTAATAATCATAGTGTCACTCCATGGTGTATCCATCCAATTTCCATGCCTATCCATAAATGTGAATACAAGAAATTAACACACCTATAAGTTACATATGAATTACAACATCACTAGTTATTTAAAATTATGATAGGAATCCATTAGTTGGGAATTGAAAATATTATTATAGCTAATCAAAAATACCAAAAGAATATATGGTGGACATATGTGACCCATAAAAATTATCCATAATCAACTAAATGCCAATGATATTCTATATGATTAGTGGCATAGTGAGATAAAAACATTAAATGATATGATCATCTTTTTTTGATGGCATGTGCCTTATAATCAAATAATTTTAGGCTAAAATTAAATATATGTGCAGAGTTTCAATAAAATAATGAAATTCAAATAATAATATGTACAAAATAATTACAACAAGATCAAATGTATGTATGTATGTATGTATATAATTCTTAAAAGAATGTAAAATGTGAACATGGGGGTTTTTTTGTTAGGAAATTTATTAAAATAAATCCATATTTACACTTAAACATAATTTATAAGTTTGAATCACATGTCAATAAGTTGTTGCACAAATGAAATCACATTAAAAACACCTATGTCTGCTCCTACCCATGTAGATGGAGAAGTCTCAAATGAGGTCAACAATGAAATAAACAAAATATCATCATTATTAAATTATATATATATAATTATATACATATCAATAAATGATAATTTATAACATTCAAAATTACCTCTATATATATAAACATTAACTAAGCAGTTGTAGAAATATATGAGCTACAAGATGGTTCATAATTTGGCTAGGAAAAAAATGGTATTGTCTCCTATTACAACCCAAAAAATAAAATATATATTATTGTATTTTATTATTATGTAAAATAATTATTATCTTTTAAACACTATTTATAATTTAACAAGTTCAACAAAAAAATTACATGTCAAATTTAAAAGATACTTTCAAAGGTGCAGGTGAGATTTCCAAACCAAATGTATGTTTCAAAAAATTAGAAATGAGTAGCAAATGCAATTATACTAGGAAGTGATCCCATTTAAAATTATTATCAACACAAGGTTTACGATATGGATTAATCCCCATATATTTGTCATTACCAAATCCTAAAAATTATAGAAGCTGAGCTTACAATACTATGTGTTGTGTTAATGTAGCTTTCACTAACATCCCAAAAATGTTGTATGAGTGATTAACACTCCAAAAATGGTTCCAAAATGTAGTCTTAGTAATAAATCCATCAAAGATGGCCCTAAAATTTCATTTCTATGATGTCACATTTTAGGCCTTGAAAATGCATAACCACAATTAGCCATTACATTTCTTACAATAGGGGTCAAAACCATAATATTATCTATCCAATTATAAATACCACCATAATTAGTTTACATCAAACCCTTATCCTTATCTAATTTAAGTTCCAGTGCATAGATCACCATAGGGTCTACATTATTATGGTTTAATAGTAGTATTAGTTAGACCATCTCCATGTCCACTCTCATAAGCATCAGTATTCAACAATTGACTCGTATGTTACACGAGGGTGCCAATAAGTGCCTTAAGTGCATGTAAACTATCAATATTTACAACATCCTTCACTGTAGAGAGGATTATCTTAGGCTAAATTGGTGATTTGATAGAGATTCTCATAGGTTTATTAGGCACATGATATGCACCCAATCTACTCTATCGAAAACCTTTTTATTGGCCTTAAAAACTCTTAATAATAAAATTAATAAAAAATTCCATTCAAGATATTAAACTTGCATTAAATTTTCCTAAAAAAATGAAGGAACCTCATTGTTGTTAGAATGTGGGACATCATAACCATCTACCATTAATCCCAAAAATTATTTCTCATCAATGAATGATGGCAGTAGTGGATTGGGAAATGTTTGAATTATATTAGAAGTGGCACATTGGTTTTAAGATTACCGAATAATGAGAAATTTTTTATCTTTATCATTTTTATCTTTAAAAATAACCACTAAAATTTTGACATTATCATAGTATGAATTACATATCTCTCTATAATATTCCCATCTGTCAATTTGACATATTATCATTTAATCAAATTCACCTACAGTAAGGTAGGGGTCCTGTGCTAGGGGACTGCTAATTATTTTTGAGGCGATGATGTTGAGAAATTATAAGATTTATTTCTTAATTTGTATTCCTACATTATTTAAAGGTTTATGCAATATATATTTCTCAAAAAAAATTAGGAGTGTTTTACTTTTAAAAAATTGTTTGAAAATAAATGAATAAATATGATTAGATACAAAACTACAATTATAAATAGCAAATTCATATTATATGAAATAAAGAGTTTTTAACATTATATTACAAAAATTGTAGCTAAATTTAGGTGCATGAATACATCCATATTATTAACTATGAATTACAAAAAATACCAACAAGGACATGGTATACACAAGTCAAAAATGCCAACCAATTTTGTCTACAGAAACTAATGGACATATCTCTAGCTCACTTTGCAACACCTATAGTCAAAAACACCAAGAAACACATCTTAATAAACTAGAGAAATAAACCAAAGGATTTGAGTGGATAATAAAACTCATTGGTATAGATATTCATTGTTGCTAAATAAATTTTATCTTAATTTAAATCTGGTCAATAGAAAAATTGTGTATCACAATTAAAATTATAGCTCTAAAGACCTGGTGGTTAACTAAAATTTGATGGTCATTTTATAAATTAAAATAGACTCGATTCATTTGTATAATTTGTATATAATTCAATAGTTCATATACTTTTTATAACCAAGTTTGAAGAGCTACAAAATTAATCATTTGTATTACTTGAAATTAATTGATTGTCCATCTATTTTACTACCAATTGTCATCTGCAACAACAAATTTAATGCTAGTAATACATGATTTCAACATCATGATTATGATAGAAACTTTTAATTTAATTCCTACCCAACATTAATGTTTGATATATTTTCTCTTCAAATTAATCTATCTCATTTGTTGTGCACATGGTGAAGCATCGCAGTGTTTCAAATCCGTACCTACGATCACATTTTTGACCCCATAATGTTAAATGAAGTAGAAACTCAACCCATTTTCATATTATATGGCATTATATAATACATTAAAGGCATTAAAATTCATTTAATTTGTTAAAAATTTAATAATATTTCTTTACTATTAACAACATATAGATATATAATTTCTATAATCTTGATAAATGAAGTTTTTATTATTCTTGTATTGAAATATTTTTTTCAAGAGTAAAGTTGCTTGGTTTATAATTTTGTATTTAAATTTAATTGATTTTACATAAATGTGATTTGGCCACGTATTTTTGAATTATCATTTTATAACCAAGTTTGAAGGGCTACAAAATTAATCATTCATATTACTTGAAATTAATTGATTGTCCTTCTACCTTACTGCCCCATGTCCCATGCCAAGTGTCATCTACAACACCAAATTTAATGTTTCAAGATACATAATTTAACCTTCATGATACATGATTATAACTTTTAATTTAATTCCCATTGCCTACAAAACATTATTAATGTTTGATATATTTTCTCTTTGAAGTAATCTATCTCATTTGTTGTGCACATGGTGAAGCATCATAGAGTTTTAAATCCATACTTGTGATCACATTTTTGATCCCATAATGTTAAATGAACCAAAAACTTAGCCCATTTTCATGTTATATGGCATTATACAAAATGTTAAAGACAAAAAATCATTTAATTTTATTAAAAATATCATATTATTTATGTACTATTAACAATATATAGATGTATTGAAATATATTGTACTAAAATATATAATACATAATACTGATTTATAACATGTATTAACATATATATTATATTATCTAATAATATTTATTATTACTAAAATATATTTTACAAAATATATAATATTAATATTTAATTAATTAGATTAATATATAAAAGTATTATGATATATACTATATGTCAATATTTATTTAATAACTAATATAATTTGTGTGTGTGAGTGTTGGTAAGAGGGGTTATGTGAAGTGAAAGAGTGTAAATCAAAAATTAAACCTACTAGTTACTCCAAACTCATAATAATGTCAAAATAATTTCATATAAATTAATTATGGGTGCAAACCTATCAGGATCTAAATCACCATGCAATGCTTTAGTCTACGATGGATTGTATTCTTCATGTAAAGGGATATACTCTTATCACAATCTCTACGTCAAAATTACAACTCCCTTAGTTTTGATCAAGGGTATATATATTTTTTGGATAAGGAGCTTAGTTGTGGGTGATCAGGTTTTGTCTTGGTGATTACAATGGAGAAATTTATTTTGTTATAATGGCGTTAAAAAAATTAGAAGTGACCAAGAAGAATTTTGGGTTTAAAAATATGATAAAAATTTGAAGTGGACATATATTTTCAAAAGACACCATCTATTTCAATGTATATGCCTACTATTATACCACCACCACTTGTTTTTCCTAAAGATATTAATATTTAATAATGTTATATCTTTAAAAAATGTGGATGAAACTCCACTTATTATGTAGAAGCCTATTATTTCTAAATTATTACCATCAGTTTCAAAGTTTCATAATGATAATTTTACTTTTATTTCCATATTTAAACTTTTATAATTTTCATGGTATGGTCTTGTAGCATATTATTGAACATTTTCTAATTTTAATGATCCCCTGGATGTGATCTAAGACCCATGGTAGGAGACCCATCAAGTGTAATTTGTTGTAACGAGTCTATTGTTATTTTATTAGAATGAAATTCACTGAATTATACAAATCTACATTTATATATAATCTATAAATGGAAAGTCTATATATGCAAATACTATATATAGTAAGCATTTTGAGATAGAATGTTTATGTCCTCACATAACCATAATTTATATAAGCACGCAAAATCCTTTCTCAAGAGGTCTTTGAGTTACTAGGTGTGATTTTGTGTCACTTATTTTAATTACCATTTTGGATTCGAATTCATCTCCAAATATTAGTTTTTAAATTCAAGAAAGGTGACTTACCCTCATAGGTATTTGAATTGGTAAATTAAATTATCTCATTAAGAAGTCAAATCCCTATTAGACAATTTGCTTTTGTTACATCTTCAAAAAAAGTGGATGAAACTCCACTTTTATGAAAGAGCTTATTATTTTTAAATCATTACCATCGGTTCCAAAGTTTCATGATGATAATGTTACTTGTATTTCCATAGCTAAACTTTTATAGTTTTCATTGTATGTCTTGTAGCAGATTATTTAACATTTTCTAATTTTGATGATCCCCTGAATGTGATCCAAAACCTATGGTAAGAGACACATCAAGTGTAATTTTTTTAGACTCGTATAAGTCAAGTATTGACCCAATATGCTCATGGGTTGATTATAGGTGTAAGTAGAGATATGAGTTAACACTCAACCAACTTCATAATAAGAAACACTATAAGCTTTATGAATATAGTAATTTTTTTTCATGATGTATTTTATAATATAGCATATTGTGGAACCGTCAAGTTCACTATTTGATTGGTATCACATTTTGGTTCATTCAGATTAACATTATAAGCTGAATTGATTTTAAATTTTCATGTATTGGATGAGGCTAATGTAGTGTCCCCAAACATTACTAGCTTGTTTAATTCAAGGAGTTTCATTTCTCGATCATGCTTCAGGTCACCCAGTTATTTCTCATAAGTATGAAATTTTAGTGCCACAAAGTGTCATGACAAGGGATGAAATGATACCTCTAATGTAAGAGGGTTATGAAAGACATATTGTGAATCAAGGAAATGATAATTTGGATTCCTTTTAGGTGTTATTCTCAATGAGATAATTTTTTTCCTCCAATGCTTTAATAATTTTTAATGAGGATTGTGAAAAAACCCCACCTTGGTTCCTTTACCTTGTTTTACAAGATTTTGTCTCAGGTACAAATCTATATCTAAAGACATCTATAAAAGGATTCAAGTCTAGTATATAATAATATATAGAATGGACCAATCAGTCATCAGAATGCTTTAAAAATGCTTTCCAAATGAGTCAATAGCTGAAAATAGAATTGATCATCTTAGGATGTACCAGTTAATTATCAAAATGGCCTTAAAAATATTTCCAAAGAAGTATTTTGCTATTTTATTAGAATAAAATTCCCTAAATAATAAAAAACTACATTTAGATACAATCTATAAATGGAATGTCTATATATATAAATATTATATATAGTAAGTGTTCTGAGGTAGCTAAAAATGGCATTAATCATCTTGGGATGTACCAATTTTTAGTAATCTAAAAATCTACTCAAACATCAAACTACCTAAGTAAGATCTAGAGCCATTACAACTAAATGTAATTAAGTTGAATTCATGATTCAAATCAGCATTATAATCCTAAATCTAAATGCTTTAAATCATGATTAAATTGAATATGAAAATAAGAGGATTGGATTGATTACTTTAGACTCAGAATTTTGACATTATGTTGGCATGATCATGGATTATTGATGATGGATTAGATTAGCATGAAGACTCTTGATCACTTTAATAGTTGGGCATGGATTTGCTAGATGATTTTTAGTTATCTTCAATGAAGGAATGGAGTTGTTTAAATAGAAAGAGGAGTGAAAGATCAATGGTTGAGATTAAAAGTTGGCTTGGGGAGATCAAGGGTTGGGGATTATTCTTGGAAGCCTCTAGATTTAGAGGCTTCTAGAGAGGAAGGTTGAGAATAGAGAGTATTCTAGAATTGGAGAATTCTAGAATCCTCTTAGGGACTAATTAAGATTAGGTAAGGGATTAGATAGGGATTAGGTAGGTGATTAAAGACTAGGGGTTAAGGAGAGCCTAGGAATAGGCAAGTGTAGGTGGGTAGGTAGGCCATGAGAATTTAAAATTTCCAAATAATAGATAAGTGAGGATTAGGATAAGATAATGAGGATTTAAGATATTAATTAATTAATTGGTGGGGATGGATAAGGTTATTAGATGACAAATAATGAAGGGGGGGCATTAGATAAATAAATAGAAAGGGGTGATAAATTAGCGAGATAAAAGGGGATAAATTAGATAAGTGGAATTAGTGCCAACTAATAATAATATTAGTGATGTTAAATGGAGTGAGTAAATTTAGATGCATACATCTTGGGATGTACCATTTAATGGTCAAAATGCCCTTGAAAAGCTTCCCAAGAAATATAATTAAATCTTGTGTCTCATTAGTAATATAATTTATATAATCTTGATAAATGAAGTTTTTGTGATACTTATATTGAAATATTTTTTTAAGAGGAGTAAATTTTCTTGGCTTATAGTTTAGGGTTAAATTTAAACAAAAAATGGTAAGCCAATGCAGGGTTAAATTTAAGCCAATGCAGTTTAGGGTTAAATTTAAGTTGTGTGATATCTCAATGAAGTACTTGTGTTGTTGGCCAAAATATTTAACCTTGACTCTACATTGAGATATCACATGGCTTGTTGTCATGAATGAAAAGTTAAATTATATTTATAGATTGGTATGGTGTAAACTGCTTATGCCCTCACATAATTATAATTTAGATAACCAACACAAAATCCTTTCCTAGTCAAAGTCTTTGAGTTACTAGGTATGATTTTGTGTTAATTATTTTAATTACCATTTTGAGGTTGAACTCGTCTCCAAATACTAGTTTACAAATTCAATAAAGATGACTCACTCTCACAAGTATTTGAATTGGTGAATTAAATTATCTCAAATATATTTAATAGGGGCTAAAAATTAAGGAGTCAAATCTCTATTAGATAATTTAATCATGTAATTTAATGAACAAATATAAATAAACATTTTTAATTAGAATAATTATAATAAAAAATAAATATTTGTAAATATTTATATATTCAAAAAATATGATTTTATTATTTATGTTTAAATATTTAAATATTTTTATAAAATAATGTATATTGTTTAAATGTTTAGTACGTTTAAATATATAAATATTTTTTTAAATAATTTTATATGTTACCAATTTTTATATAAATTTTTTAATTATTATAGAATTAGAGTTCTCGTGCACTTTGAAATTAGGGTTAAGTTTATCTTTTTCTCTTTCCATTATTTTCTCTCAATTTTTCTCTCTCCCTTTAGAAGGCTAAAAAACATTCTTTTATTGATTGTTATGTTAACTATGGCATTAGTGGTGGAAGCATTGACCCCATTTTTCACTATCATTTTTGTAGGGATTTCTTTTCAAGTACTTAATCTATTTAATGTATTATTTTACTATATCTAAAATGTTTGATTTGTTTAGCTTGATATGACCCTTTTATTCATTATTTTTTGCTTTAAGTTATAAAACATTGAGATTGGGATAGACTTGTATTTTTATTATGAAATGGATGAGATAATGAAATGGCAGATATTAAGATTGTTTAGTGCTTACTTATATTCAATAGGGACCCAAATGGTGAATGTGAGGAGAAAGTAGATATTTTTCATTAATTGTAAGTAAATAATGAAATAGCTAAGATAATGAAATGGTAGATATTAGGATTATTTAGCACTTACATGTATTCAAGAGGGACCCAAATGGTGAATGTGAGGGGAAAGCAAACATTTTTATTAACTATAAGCAAATAATGAAATGGCCAAGATAATAAAATGATGAAGATTAGGATTGTTTAGTGCTTACTTGTATTCAATAGGGACCCAAATGGTGAATGTGAGGGGAAAGCAAACATTTTTTTTTAACTATAAGAAAATGATGAAATGGATGAGATAATGAAATGGTAAAGATTATGATTGTTTAGCACTTATTTATATTCAATATGGACCCAAATGGTGAATGTGGGGAAAGAACTATAAGTAAATAATGAAATGGCAAAGATAAGGATTTTTTAGTGCTTGCTTTTATTCAATAGGGACCCAAATGGTGAATATGAGGGGAAAGAAAACATTTTTTATTAACTGTAAAGCAAATAATGAAATGGTCGGGATAATGAAATGGTGGAAATTAGGATTGTTTAGTGCTTACTTATATTCAATAGGGACCTAAATGGTGAATGTGAGGGGAAATTAGACATTTTTTATTAACGATAAAAAAATAATCATAGTAAAAAAGTGTTGTGATACGAGAGGGTTTCAATGGTTCCACCTTGTCTCTATCTCTTCACATCCTTCATCTATTGGCTCTATTTGGGATACTACAAATTATTTCCATTTTAGACTAAGTTGAAAATTTATTTTTAGCCTATTCTAGGTTATTATTATTTGAGTTGAATTGTTTCCATTTTAGATGAAGTTGAAAAGTAATTTTTAGGGGTGGTGAACTTTTCCTTCATGTTGCCTCATAAACTTTAATGAATAAATGATTGAATAACATATAGCATTATTATTTGGGTTGGAAAATTTTTCTCTCATGCTTTGATATTATTTAGTAGAGGTATCCCATATGTCATTATATATTTAAAAAATTCTTATAAAATATCTACACCTTAAAATAAGAGCATCTACTATTTGCAGAGAAGTTTTTGAGAGGTGGGAAGTAGCAGTGATTGAAGATTTGTATGGTTGCTCCTCTTTTTTTTATTGCCAGCTATCATTTACATCCAATAAATTTTTTATTTTTTATTTTTTTTTAAAATTGTATTAAAATGCTCCTTATTTCTCTTAGCAACATGTATTATACATAATTTTTGTAGTCTTAAGAGCTCATCCAGGTATCTTCAAAGCATCATGTATAGGTCTCTGGATCACCCTGTATAGGTCTTCAAATAATTTCTAGATTTTTTTGAAGCATCTTTGGAGTCTCTTCAGAGCTTTCTTGCTAAATCCTCAAAATTGTAGTTGAAAGAGTTATCAAAACTATGTGTTACCTTCTCAAAATTACCCCATCATTGGGATGTGTTGAGATCGAAGCATTCCTAGACTTATTCAAAGCATATTATATATGTATTCAAATCACATCTATACCATCTTTAGAGTAATATTTATAGTGTCTTCAGAGCATTCAATCTTTTGAGCTCACTTGTTGAATCCTCAAAGTTATAGCCAAAAGAGTTTTCAAAACTATGTGTTTTCTTCTCAAAATTACCCCATCATTTGGATGTGTTTTTGTACTCAAAATTACCCTATCCTTGGGATGTATTTTTTTACTCAAAATTACCCCATCTTTGAGATGTGTTTCTTTACTCAAAATTATGCTTTTCATCCAAGTTAGACATAATAATAAGGTAAAGAATCAATAATAAATTACATACAAATAAAGAAAATATTACATTCATATCCTACTTAGATCAGAGTATAACTACTAAATTCAATATAATTTATAACTAAATTCAACACTTTATAGATAGTTTATATAACTATGATGAGCTATATAAAATGCTCATCATTTCTCCCCCACACTTTACCTTTTGCAAATCCTCTTGTAAAGAAGTGGGATAATTGATCCTTAATCCAAATTTATTGATTAAAACCTTTGACTCAAATCATAAAATTCAAAATTATGGACCCACTCATAGTGTCCCCTTGGAAAAAGACTAGGATCTATGACAATTGTATGTAGTCAAGATTCAAATTCAACTTTTACTTGAGAATTCCAACATTGCCATGGAGATAGAGGACACAGAATGATAGGAAGCCTAAACCTCATCCCAATCCAGACATCTAAACTTATTTTCTCTAAGAGCTAAGTGATTATCTGGAAAACTAATTTGGCTCTTATTAGGTTCCATCTAATATTATTGGGCTTGAGGACTTCTCTATGCTTCAACTCAATAGATAAAGTTTCCCACCTAGCAAGACTTTTATTGAAACCATTGGCATAATGGTGGTTTACAAAATATCTAAAAGCAACAATAATATATCTCATGATACTTGTTATTCATATACATATGATACAATTGTTGAAAATAAGAAATAAGTTTCTTTGTTTCTAAAAATTATGGTCTCATGCATAACCTAGTGGTGCTTTGTAATTCTAGAAATCTATTATTGGCCTATTGTCATGTTATTTGGTTCTTTAGAGTGGAGACAAAATCACACAATTATGTTTATCCAAAAAAAATTATTATGATAAAACCATATTGATCCTAAAAACAAATTAAAAGTATAGAACTCACAAATGGCATTTTGCCTTTCTTCAGTGCTCTTTAGAAAAATGTCCATAAATACATGCTCATATTTAATGATATGTGAAAAACTAAGGGAAATTAATTGAATCTATCATTTATAAAACTGTTCATATAAGAAAAGAACATAAACTGATGAAGGTTACCTACATACTAATAGTTTCTCAAAAATAGCACAAATGTGTTGTATAGAAGCATGTGATTTCTGCAATTGTAGTTGGGATTCTACCAATTTCTTCTAATATTCCTCCTTAAGTTTGGCATTTTCATCTTTCAATTTTTGAATTTTCTTATGGG